>OZ025884.1:5023232-5220732 GCA_964019415.1 Ianthella basta | reverse complement strand
TCATCTCCTGCCTCCGTCTTTCTCCTTTCTCTTCATGTGCGTATGTACGAGAGTAGATTGATCACTTGCGTGATGAGCTGCGTCGCACCAAGCTGGATGGCCGGCAGGATCGTCTTCACCTGGACTCACTGGAGTTGGAGGCACAGCTGCTGAGGTCTCAGAAGAAGGAAATGGACAGGTCAGCTGGGGCAGCACTAAGCCATAGGAAGTGGGTGTAATGTTCCTATAAAATGATATAAAACTTACAGTATCAAGTTATTGATGAAACACAAATTTGGCAATGACATCATTATATGTACGTACCTAATGAGATACATGCAACTAACCTTTAACCCTAATGAATCTCATTATAGAGTTTCATCAACAGGATGCTCTCATAAAATAAAATTGCTATAATGTTTGCCTAAGGTATACTGCGTATTGTGTGGATCATTATACCATCATTGGTAATGGTACAGTATACGTATGTGGACTGCTGAGTGTGCAAATTGTCAGTCAAAAGGCTCTTGTCCTGTTGTGGAGTGTAGAGTGGTGACTGTAGATTGTAACTGGTATGGCATTGCTGGGTTCTATCTTGCGTAGCCAGACCACCATTTTGCTTGGGAGGGCGGAGTCGGAGCAAACGGCGATCTGGCTACACAAGACTAGCTGGGTTCTACGTATTTACTGGGAGGGAGGAGGGAGCCCCCCACCTCTTCTTCAGCCTTCCAATTCCCCCTCCCAACTCTTTCTAATGCAATATACTTGTGTACAATAGTGTATGAAGGCAATTCAATGAACTCCATCTGTGCCAACACGTTGTATGCTCCATAGCCAGTTGCACAGTGGATGATGTATGTAAACTGTGAACTCACTCCTCACAGTGACAGCTGTTCAATGTTGTGTGAGTTCATGTACATACTCTGAACAGTATACCAAGTTTCACAACTAATCCTATGTACGTAGGTAGAATTTGGTTTGGGTTACTGACTAAGCTACTCACACTGTGCTAGTGACTGTACAACATTATGCGTAGCGAAATCAACTGACATTTGTGTCTTGTGATTCTTCTTGTCTGAGTTGTCTCATTCATTTAATGTCCTTCCCATCTCTGTCCCCCTGTAGGTCCCGCAAGAAGTTGGAGAAACGACTGGAGAAGGTGAACACAAGCTTGAGCCAGTCTTTGAAGAGTTCCTTTACAGACTCCATGCCAAGTTCCTACCTCACGTCTACCCCTCGCACTTAGACACACCAACAAACAGATAGGGTATTCAGTTATTGTTCACGTGCAGTATTTGTGTTAGAGCCCTGCTTTCAGGTATTCACTTATTACTGTTTGACCCCCTCTATTCAGGTCTAGACACAGTTGTTGTCTTGCACATGTACATAGATGCATGTTTTGTTTACCATTATTTGTTTACACTATTGTATGTGCTTTATTATTTCAGAGTGACTAAGGAGGTTTTGTCATAATTGTGAGTACATAATTATACAGTAGTGCGTTCTCTCTATAAGATGATCATGAAGCTGTCTTGATCTGCATGAATGAAGAGTCCTCTTATACATATATACATTCTACAATATGGAGCACTTAATATTCATAGTTGAGGAGGTATTATATATGCTGTTAATAGAAACTATAATGAGATTCATTAGGTTGGGGTGATTGCATGAATCTCATTATGCATAATCATTACCTCATACATCCACTAACCCTAATGAATCTCATCAGAAGTTTCATCAACATGATTCTCTAATACTCTCTATAGCTATAATATTTTTAAAAGCACATATTAAAGGCAAGACACCCACTTCCTGTGTTACAAGTTCCCAACAACATCTATATAAATACAGCCAACTGTCGCCCCATTCACAAAAGTTAGCACAGCAGCTGCCATGAATCTGAAACTTGTTCTAGTGACCCTTCTCATTGCCTCCTCCTCCTTCATCTCTGCTCAGCAGGGGGAGGAGGTGGACATCGGTGGCTGCCTCGCTCCAACCAGTGGAAGAGCTACTTTCACTGTGATAGGTCAACAGGGTGTGAAAGGATCCCGTGGACCGGTGGGGCCGCAGGGACCAAGTGGAGCAAGGGGATGGAGAGGAGAGAGAGGGTTGAAAGGGGCAAAGGGGGAGGAGGGAATTGGTCTGCAGGGTCATCCAGGTCGGCCTGGTCCCATTGGCCCACGAGGCTACCCCGGTCCTGATGGTGTGCATGGGCCAACCGGCCCTCCTGGTCCACCAGGACATAAGGGAAGACAAGGCCCACCGGGAGTAACAAAAGTTAACCTCACTGCCACTCAGTACAAGGAGATACGAGATGAGCTGTCAAAAGAATTTGAAGAGCTTTTGCTGGGTGATACAGTAATCCACACTTCCTGCAAGGAACTGTACCAATGCAACCCAGGCATCTCTTCAGGTTACTACCACATTAGGACACCACATGGACTGAAGAGGGTGTTCTGCAAAATGGACAGTGCAGGTTGTGGCACTGCTCACCATGGAGGGTGGCTGAAAGTGGCTAACCTGAACATGGCAGCATCGTGTGCCACCTGTCCAGCGGGACTTAATTACACTGAAATCTCACCCAAGCGAATGTGCACTCGATCAAATTATAATCGTGGTTGTTCTCCAGTCACCTTATCAACACACGGGGTGCCATACACCAAGGTCTGTGGAAAAGCTCGTGGATACCAATACTTCACTGGTGAGGCATTTCAAAGGGGTGGAAACAGTCTTGACAGTTACTATGTTGATGGATTGTCGCTGACATATGGAAGTCCTCGTCAGCACATTTGGACATTTGCAGTGGGTTACAATAAACTCAATAGAGACGTTGGGAACTGCCCCTGTGGCATTGGTGGTACTGCAGCTCCATCCATAGTTGGAAGCAACTATTTCTGCGAATCGGGAACCGAAATAAGGTCACGCCAGTGGCAATTGGATGACCCTCTGTGGGACTCACAAGGGTGTACAGGGAGTGACCACTGCTGCAATCGTGGTGGTCCATGGTTCACTACCACACTGAGCCAGGAAGTGAACAAGGACATTGAAATGAGAATGTGTTTTGACGAAGGTGCACGTGATGAAAACATCGGTTTGGATCAACTTGAGATTTATCAATGCAGGTTGTGGCACTGCTCGTCATGGAGGGTGGCTGAAAGTGGCTAACCTGAACATGGCAGCATCGTGTGCCACCTGTCCAGCAGGACTTAAGTATACTGAAATCTCATCCAAGCGAATGTACACTTGATCAAACGAAAGCGTGGTTGTTATTCAGTCACCTTCCCAACACATGGGGTGCCCTATACCAAGGTCTGTGGAAGAGCTCATGGATATCAGTACAATGCCGGTGAAGCATTTTTTCGGGGTGGAAACAGTCTTGACAGTTACTATGTTGATGGATTGTCACTGACATATGGAAGTCCTCGTCAGCACATTTGGACATTTGCTGTAGGATACACTAAACTCTCATATACACGTGAGAACTGTCCCTGCGCTCGTGGTGGCACTACATCTCCATCCATAGTTGGAAGTGATTATTTCTGTGAATCAGGAACCAACCATAGAATGAGGACACCCCAGTGGCACTTGGAGACAACTGCTGCAGTTGTGGTGGGCCATATTTCACTACTGCACTGAGCCAGGAAGTGAACAATGACATTGAAATGAGGTTTTTGCCTGCCAGCTTGAAAATGGTGTTTTGAGTGAAGCTGTACTAGTGAGTATAGTCTGGCCACAACTTCTCATTATTGCATGAGGGCCGAAGAGAGCACGATTTGAAATTCTCTCCTGCTCCTGTGTGGTCATGAGAAGATGGGTCCAGCAGCCAGTGTGTGTGTGTGTGTGTGTGTGTGTGTGTGTGTGTGTGTGTGTGTGTGTGTGTGTGTGTGTGTGTGTGTGTGTGTGTGTGTGTGTGTGTGTGTGTGTGTGTGTGTGTGTGTGTGTGTGTGTGTGTGTGTGTGTGTGTGTGTGCATAGATATTGCCAATCCCATTCCTTCCTGTAGCTATGGTGTGTGTGTTGTGTTGGATTATATGGGTCCACCTGCGATGCTTCTCCCTATGTGGTGTAGCTACAGCTGCTTGTTTATCTATGTACAAGCCTCCACCATTGCCACATATTGTTTTATACCAACACTACAACACACCGTGTGACAGTGGTCCATGTATACAACCACATGTACATATACACCACCACCACTACATACAGCCACCATACAACACTACATACAGCCACCATACAACACTACATACAACCACCATACAACACTACATACAGCCAACATACAACACTACATACAGCCACCATACAACACTACATACAGCCACCATACAACACTACATACAGCCACCATACAACACTACATACAGCCACCATACAACACTACATACAGCCACCATACAACACTACATACAGCCACCATACAACACTACATACAGCCACCATACAACACTACATACAACCACCATACAACACTACATACAGCCACCATACAACACTACATACAGCCACCATACAACACTACATACAACCACCATACAACACTACATACAGCCACCATACAACACTACATACAGCCACCATACAACACTACATACAGCCACCATACAACACTACATACAGCCACCATACACCACTACATACAGCCACCATACAACACTACATACAGCCACCATACAACACTACATACAACCACCATACAACACTACATACAGCCACCATACAACACTACATACAGCCACCATACAACACTACACACAGCCACCATACAACACTACACACAGCCACCATACAACACTACATACAGCCACCATACAACACTACATACAACCACCATACAACACTACATACAGCCACCATACAACACTACATACAGCCACCATACAACACTACATACAGCCACCATACAACACTACATACAGCCACCATACAACACTACATACAGCCAACATACAACACTACATACAGCCACCATACAACACTACACACAGCCACCATACAACACTACACACAACCACCATACAACACTACATACAGCCACCATACAAATACAGCCACCATACAACACTACATACAGCCACCATACAACACTACATACAGCCACCATACAACACTACATACAGCCACCATACAACACTACATACAGCCACCATACAACACTACATACAGCCACCATACAACACTACATACAGCCACCATACAACACTACATACAGCCACCATACAACACTACATACAGCCACCATACAACACTACATACAGCCACCATACAACACTACATACAGCCACCATACAACACTACATACAGCCACCATACAACACTACATACAGCCACCATACAACACTACATACAGCCACCATACAACACTACATACAGCCACCATACAACACTACATACAGCCACCATACAACACTACATACAGCCACCATACAACACTACATACAGCCACCATACAACACTACATACAGCCAACATACAACACTGCATACAGCCAACATACAACACTGCATACAGCCAACATACAACACTGCATACAGCCAACATACAACACTGCATACAGCCACCATACAACACTGCATACAGCCAACATACAACACTGCATACAGCCAACATACAACACTACATACAGCCAACATACAACACTGCATACAGCCAACATACAACACTGCATACAGCCAACATACAACACTACATACAGCCACCATACAACACTACATACAGCCACCATACAACACTACATACAGCCACCATACAACACTACATACAGCCACCATACAACACTACATACAGCCACCATACAACACTACATACAGCCACCATACAACACTACATACAGCCAACATACAACACTGCATACAGCCAACATACAACACTGCATACAGCCACCATACAACACTACATACAGCCACCATACAACACTACATACAGCCACCATACAACACTACATACAGCCACCATACAACACTACATACAGCCACCATACAACACTACATACAGCCACCATACAACACTACATACAGCCAACATACAACACTGCATACAGCCAACATACAACACTGCATACAGCCACCATACAACACTACATACAGCCAACATACAACACTACATACAGCCACCATACAACACTACATACAGCCAACATACAACACTGCATACAGCCACCATACAACACTACATACAGCCACCATACAACACTACATACAGCCACCATACAACACTACATACAGCCACCATACAACACTACATACAGCCAACATACAACACTGCATACAGCCACCATACAACACTGCATACAGCCAACATACAACACTACATACAGCCACCATACAACACTACATACAGCCACCATACAACACTACATACAGCCAACATACAACACTACATACAGCCACCATACAACACTACATACAGCCACCATACAACACTACATACAACCACCATACAACACTACATACAACCACCATACAACACTACATACAGCCACCATACAACACTACATACAGCCACCATACAACACTACATACAGCCACCATACAACACTACATACAGCCACCATACAACACTACATACAGCCAACATACAACACTGCATACAGCCACCATACAACACTACATACAGCCAACATACAACACTACATACAGCCACCATACAACACTACATACAGCCAACATACAACACTACATACAGCCACCATACAACACTACATACAGCCACCATACAACACTACATACAGCCACCATACAACACTACATACAGCCACCATACAACACTACATACAGCCACCAATGGCCCACCATCACATATGTAGATAGCTGGTACTACCTCTGTGTGCTGCTGGGTCATATCTGTCTGTTCAGGAGGAGCTCCAAGAGAAAGTCCACTACTTGAACAAGGACCTGGCAACAAGCAAAGACACCATCTCTCAGCTTGAGGACAAGCTAGCCAACAAGGAGCCAGTGTCACCACAGAGGTGAGGTGGGGAGGGGGAGGGCACTCTGGAGTTGAGTGGGTCCTAAGGAAAGGAGGAAAGGAGGGACAGAAGGAAGAGTAAAAGTGTGAAGTATAGGTGGGAGGGGCAGCCGCAGGGTGGGAGAGGCAGCAGCAGGGTGGGAGGGGCAGCCGCAGGGTGGGAGGGGCAGCCGCAGGATGAGAGGGGTAGCTGTAGGGTGGGAGGGGCAGCAACAGGGTGGGAGAAGTAGCCATAGGGTGGGAGGGGCAGCAGCTAGGTGGGAGGGGCTGCGACAGGGTGGGAGGGGTAGCCGCAGGGTGGGAGGGGCAGCCGCAGGATGGGAGGAGCAGCAACAGGGTGGGAGGGGCTGGTGAGTAAGACAAGAGAAAGTGTCATTGAGGTGTGTATGTATGTATGTATGTGCATTTCCTGTTCAGGGGAGGAGGGGGGCGTCCACAGAGCCCCACTGGTAGCATGTATCTCCCTGGGAGGTGGACGGCATCCAGGGCTTACTCCAAGAAGGTGTGTGCACACATTCCCTCCTGTGGGACGGGCTCACAGCTACTGCTGATAGGGAGGGAACCGGGAAGACGTTTTGTAGGAAGCTCCTGGGCAGAGGGTAGGGTAGTATGCTCTCCTTGCACTAATGTTTTCAAGACAATCAACTTGTTACTTGGGTCTTGAGTCTTTAACGCCAAACAGCTGCCTAGTTGGAAATTGGTGTTGTTCCCATCTTGTTCAGAAGGCACAAGATTCCTTTCTCTATATTTCAACTCTTTCCAGCATGCCGAGGAGATGAAGCTCATCTGTGCGGCTCTAGAGGCCGAGGGCTATGGTCCCTCTCAAGTGAGTGGTGATGAGGTTATACGTCACCTCTGGTGGGAGAAGGAAAATATGAGGAAGGGCTCTGGCAAGGGAGGTGGGACGGGGAAGGATGCTGCTGAAAATCTGCCTCAACTCTTCCAGGTGTGTGTGTGTGTGTGTGTGTGTGTGTGTGTGTGTGTGTGTGTGTGTGTGTGTTGTGTGTGTGTGCTGGAATCACATACATACATGACAGACGTACTGTGCTGCTTACATAATTATAAGTTATAAACCTGTTATACGTACGTGCCTGGTTACTTTACCAGCTCATGTCCCCCCCACCCCCTTCAGGACTACCAGGAAAAGGTTGCTGCACTAGAGGAAACCCTTCAACAGTTGCAAGAGGAGAGGGTCATTAGGACCAAGGTGGCGGCCGAGACACAGGACGCATTAAAGAGGTACACAGCACAGGTTGTGTGTGTGTGTGTGTGTGTGTGTGTGTGTGTGTGTGTGTGTACGTATGTGTGTGTGTGTGTGTGTGTGTGTGTGTGTGCACATATGCACCACAGTGTGCGTATGGGTGGGCAAGACACTTCAGTGGTGGTCTTCTCTGTTGCTGCAGAGAGCTGAGGGAGCGTCTCACGGCACAGGAGGAGGCTGAGAGGAAGCTGTCCACCTTTCAAGGGAGGCTGGCTGCGCTGGAGCAGGACAACACTCAGATGAGGACAAGAGCGCGAGTGGCAAAGACTACAATTCAGGAGCAAGCCAACACTATGGCAAAGTCTGCTGGTGTGTGAGAGAGGAAGGAAAGGGGAGAGAGGGAAGGGATGGGGAGGGGTGGAGAGATAGGGGATTAGGAGAGAGAGGAGGGGATGTACGTAGGGAGGAATGGGGGAAGGAGGGAGAAGGGGATGAAGTAGGGACAGAAGGAGAGAGAAGGCAGGGAAGGAGAGGTCAAAGCTACATAACATCCACTCCATACATCCTTTGCAGGTGATGTGGCTCGATTGGAGAGGCAGTCTATCACCCTGCAAGCTGAGCTCCAGAGAGAAAGGACACAAGCTGCAGGGATGAAGTCCAAGCTGCAGTCCCTCCAGCCGCAAGTAGACACACTCAACACTCAAGTGAGGAGCTGTAGGGGAATGGAGGTATACGTATATACAGTATATACAGTATGTAGGTGGTTAATGTGCAGACGTACGTATGATGGTGGAGAAGCAGAGGGTTATATATCCCATGCCTACCCAGCACACTCTGTACAACCTGATAAAAGTTAGAGTGGACAGTGTGTGCATGCACACGTACATTGCTCTGTACACTAACGTCTCTCTGTGACTCTTCTACCTGTGGTCCCACTGTCTTTCTCTTCAGCTGTCTGATGCGCAGCGAGACTTGGCTGCCAAAGAGCACCAGTTACTTCTCCATGCGGATATGGTGCAAGAGGCAGCTAGAGGGCGGGCCCTGCATGCCGAAGAGATCGCAGAGCTCAAGTCCGAGGTGGAGAAACTGCAAGTTGAGAACAACCATTTGGAGCGCGAGTCAGAGGACATTGGAGTGCAGGTGGAGCAGTTGACTAGGAAGGCAGAAGAGCTAAGCCAAAAGTTGGCTTCCCGAACGACAGAGGTAGGTAAAATTACTGTAGACTTGGAGGGTTTTGACCATTGGTGATGTAGGGTGGGAGGTCAGTGGACAAGTGGGTACTCAGTCTTGTTTGTTAGTGATCGGTTGAGCAAGACTCTATGCTTCATGCAATAGTATGTCTAGCATACGTATGTACAAACATGGCTGCCTTGTGCCCAACTTTGACATAACACTGTATCAGTGTATGTAGTTTTTGAAGTTGTTTTCGATGTACGAGTTACATGCGTATGTCCCATACATCTATGTATGTACCACTAGCCGCTTCTCTCGTGAAGCGTGCCTTTGTTGTTGTGCTGTCGCTCCTTCTTCTACCTCCAGCTGAAGCACACCGCAGAAGAGTACTCTGCTTACAAGCATGAAGCAGAGTGTCGATGTACTGATCTGCAAGGACAGCTTCATGAGCTTGAGATGTCCCTCATGGCTGCCTCTTCTCAGCTGAAGCAGAAGGAGTCTGCCGTTGATGTGTTGAGTGCTGAGGCTGCGGGGCTTAAGACACAGGTGACTAGTTTGAGAGAGGAATTGACTCGAGTGTCAACAAACTTGCAACGAGCAAACAATGAGCTTGAGCAGAAGACGTGTGCATTGGACAGAGAAACATCATCACTGCAAGAGACAAAGGTGGATAGAAGGGGGTGTGAGCGCCACTGAGTGGGCGGGTGTGTTGATGCCTGTGTATTGGTCTATGTACATTTACGTACTTTGTGCGTCTGCGTATTTCAGCTTCATCATCTCCCTCCCATTCCCCTCCTTCCCAGAGTAAACTTGATCTGAGCGAGCAGGTGTCCCATTCCTTGAAGCACCAGCTGGAGGTGCAGAGAGAGAGAGCTGCAGCTGCTCTGAACAAGATTCAGAAGCAGTACTCTGAGGAGTCAGGCCGGTTACGACAAGACAAGACGAGTTTGGAACAGGAGACTGAACAGGCTAAGGCCACACTCCTCCATAAGGAACGATCTCTGAATGCTGCCATGGCAACCAAGATGGAGTTGCAGATGGAGATTCAGCGGATGTCTGAGGAAAGGAATGAGATCAAAGGAGAACTGAGGAAGGAGGTGTGTGTGTGTGTGTGTGTGTGTGATGTGGGTGGTATTGAAAGGAGACAAGCATATGCATCCATTCCTTCTGCTCATAATGTATGTACACAAGTTCTTGTACTGTACTGGAAGCTGTTCTTTAACTCACTTTGTGTGTATCCCACCCACTGTGCGTAACTGTACTGTGCTATACAACTGTTTCACAGTGCATGTATTGGTATTAAAATGAAGCAGTGTGCAGTCATTCCAAGTGTACATACGTACCTTGTGTGTTGCCTAGGCGATGAATGTGACCTTATTGGAGAATAAGGTGAAGCAGCTGCAGCACTCGGTAGACATGGAGACACATGCCAAGGTGTGTATGGAGGGGGTGGAAGTGTGAGTGTGAGTGTGGGTTTAGTGTGAGAGTGGGGTGGACGGATGTGAAGGGTGGGGTTGGTTGGTGTGTTGGTGGTGATTGAGTACGGTGTCCCTAATTCTCTGCCCATGTCTGTGATATGATACAATCGTGCAGGCTAACCTCGAGGAAGAGCTGCAGACACTGCGTGGTTCCCATTCCAAACTGGAAATTGAACTTGCAGCTCAAAGGGAGAAGTGCCACGGTTTAACCCAGGTTCGTTCGCAGCTGGAGGCCGGCATTGAGTGAGAGCGGTCACAGGTAGCAAGGATGAGGGGGGAGTTGGCTGAAGTGGAGGAGCACACAAGGGCAGTGGAGCGGCAGCTGCAGGAGGAGAGGAGTGAGCACCACGGCGAAGCCAAGAGGTTGAACAAGGAGGCACAGGAGGGCAGGTGTGTGTGTGTGTGTGTGTGTGTGTGTGTGTGTGTGTGTGTGTGTGTGTGCGTGCATGTGTGTACATGCCTAGTTACCATGACAGTAATGTGACAATGCTTGGTTGCTCCTGTGCTAGCTACGTACGTATGTACAATAAGCTGCTGCAAACAGTTCATTCATTGCATATACAGTAGAATGAGAAGTTGACCCCTATCGATTACCCTCCAGCTTGTCCTTGTCCAGTAGACACTTGTCTTACATTTATGAATGCTCAAACTTCCCCTTTAGCTGCCTGTTCCCCTTCCAGTCTTTCCATTTGCTGCTTTTTCCCATTCCAACTTCAGGCACATATATCAAGAGGAGAAGGCTGCTCTGAAGAAGCAGTTGAAGCGTTTGAACAAAGATGTAGAGATGATGAGGTGAAGGGAGTGTGTGTGTGTTTTGTGTGTGTGTGTGTGTGTGTGTGTGTGTGTGTGTGTGTGTGTGTGTGTGTGTGTGTGTGTGTGTGTGTGTGTGTGTGTGTGTGTGTGTGTGTGTGTGTGTGTGTGCGTATGTGTGTAGTGGAGAGTGAAGGACTAACAGTGTATGTACGTACATACATGCGTACATACGTACGTATGTCACTAATGTGCTGCCGCTTGTTCCACATCTTCATCCAGTAAAGATACATACATACATTCTGAGCATAAGAATTGCATTTTTGAGTACATCTTCCCTTTCAATAAATGTGTAGGACACAGCATGATCAGTTAGCAGCGACAGTGAACCAGCTCGAAGCCGACAATGTTGCATTGACGGATGCAAATCGGCTCATGGCTGAGGCTGCCAGTGAAAGGGATACCCTTATGCACGAGTTGGAGGAGGAAGCCAGATCACTGCACACCAGGTGGGGCATCGAGCCAGCTAACTACATAGAACATGTTTTCTTGCAGGCCACAAAATTTGCATTGTTGAATGTTAACATTTTGCCACAATTTACCTTTGTAAGACTTGACCAATCTAACATATCATTTGCTATGTATCAGGTAGGAGTAGAAATATTTTGCTGGTTAATTTTGGATTAATTAGTGTTTGATTAATGCAGTTGATAAGATTTCCTTTGTTGTTTGCTGTGTAGGAATCAAGACTTGGAAATGGAAATTTCCCAACTGAAATTGGAAGTGGAAACTCTGTATCGATCTTGCCTTGAGTTTGAAGAATATAAGAAGCGTTTGGACTCGCATGCAAAGTGAGTGAATGAGTGTGTGTGCGTGCGTGTGTGTGTGCGTGTGTGTGTGTGTGTGTTTGATTGTTTCAGTATGACTGTGCCTCACAGTTTAGAACTTTAGATGTGGCCAACCAATCCACTAGCAGCCAAACTGCACTCCTTCCTCTCCCCTTCCCTCCATTCCCCCTTTCATCTACAGGGCTGAAATGCAGCGTGTCCTCTCAGATGTAACACGTCACATGGAGCAGCAGTACTTGGCACAGAAGAGCCTTGAGAAGCTCAGGGCAGAAAATGAGGCAATTGCCATTCGGCAGAAGGACAGAAAGGTGGGCTAAATGGTGGGAGGATGCAGTGCAGCACTGTGATGGTGCCACTCTTGGCCAGCCTGTAACAGAGCATACAAGGCTTCTGAGTTTGTTGCAACACCTCAGTCCTGTCTACATTACTATTTGTATACACCTGGATTGTGTGTGTGTGTGTGTGTGTGTGTGTGTGTGTGTGTGTGTGTGTGTGTGTGTGTGTGTGTGTGTGTGTGTGTGTGTGTGTGTGTGTGTGTGTGTGTATGTGTGTATGTGGTGTGTGTGTGTGTATGTGGTGTGTGTGTGTGTGTGTGTGTGTGTGTGTGGTGTGTGTGTGATGTATGTGTGTTTGTGTATTTAAGTTAAGTGTCTAGTTGTGACCCTGTTGACATATGTACATACTTACAAATTTAAAGTTGATTGTGTATGCAGTCTCATGTAGTCAGACCACCATTTTGCTCTGACTGACTTGTAGTGGTCTGTCTATGTAAGACTAGGTGGATTGCATGTGTCAGAGTTGCTCTCTCATCTTCTGCCTCTGTCTTTCTCACTTTCTCTCCATGTGCGTATGTACGAGAGTAGATTGATCACTTGCGTGATGAGCTATGTCGCACCAAGCTGGATGGCCGGCAGGATCGTCTCCACCTGGACTCACTGGAGTTGGAGGCACAGCTGCTGAGGTCTCAGAAGAAGGAAATGGACAGGTCAGTTGGGGCAGCGCTAAGCCACAGGAAGTGGGTGTAATGTTCCTATAAAATAATATAATACTTAGCACTTTATAAACACAGATCAGTAATAACATCCTTATACTGTGTTGAACAAAGGCTAACCACTGGATATTACACCTACCAGCCTTCTACACTGAAATGTTTCAGGAGGCTGGGGGGCCAGAGTCCTATTGATGGCAACCGGTGATCGCCCTCCCCCAATACTAATCACAGTCGTAATATCCAGTGATTAGCCTTTGTTCAACCTAGCCCGGCCTGGCCGTTGCAGTGGCTTACTGCAATGAACCAACCTCTCAACAATCCCGTGCAAGTCACGCTCATGACTTAGCCTTCCCCCATTAATATTTGCTCTTGTTGAAACCACAAGTGTTTCACTGGTGGGGGATACAAGAGTGACTAGTCATCCTGCATTCCATCAGTACGCCACACTGATGAGCCCCAATCAGGGCGAAACAGCTGTCTGTGGCTCTTCCATCTTTTGTAGGATGACTAATAGTGGGGGAAGGCGATCACTGGTTGCCATCAATAGGGCTCCAGCCCCCCAGCCTCCTGAGACACTTCGATGTAGAAGGCTGGTAGGCGTAATATCCAGTGATATTAGCCCTTGTTCAACCTAGCCCAGCCTGGCCTTTGTAGTGGCTTACTGCAATGAACCGGCCTCTCATCATTATACTGTACATACCTAATGAGATGCATGCAACTAACCTTTAACCCCAATGAATCTCATTATAGAACTTCGTCAACAGGATGCTCTCAAAAATAATATTATTACTATAATGTTTGCCTAATGTATGTATGCTGCATATTGTGTGGATCATTATACCATCATTGGTAATGGTATAGGTACATGCTCTGTTGTGGAGTGTAAAGTGGATATACCTATAAATTATTATATTACATTGCTGGGTTCTATTTGCTGGGAGGAAGGGGAAGCCCCCTGCCTCCTCCCAGCTTTCCTCCCTCCCAAACCCTTTCTGTTACAATGTACTTGTGTACAATACTATACTAGGGCATACATTAAAATGCAACCAGCCTCGCTTGAATGTATATAGCTAGCTATTTCAGTAAAGTACAGTCCATGAGCATAACTTGGCCAGAGCAAGTACATTTTGGGCAATAGAACTGTAATCTGCTTTCACTGGCTGACAGAAAGAAGGGATAGCAAACCAGACGAAGCAGCTGGATGGCAGCTGGGCAATTGACACCTACATATTTGGAGCTGCGCAGGGAAGCCCGTTCGTGCTGTGCTAACACAGTGCTCGTTATCGCTTCACCCGAGTGAACAGTGAAAGTGTTCCGGCCACGTGGGGCAAATGATGTCAGCCAATATAGCGGAATGGCCAACAGGCGTGTAGCCCTCGCTGAAGCAATGGGCGACGTTAACAACAATCTGAACGCAGGGTGCAGCGATGACGTGGAATGTTGAGCTGTTTCGTAGTCAACGGCCAAGTAGAGCGTTTTGTTGTCGTGAGCCCCTGTAGAGAACATTGGGCTATTGTGCAATCTAGGTGTCTCGGGTTGACTGGGACGGATATACATACATACATACATACATACATATATACAAACGGTGGACGACAACGCGTCTCGATTACTTGCCTTGCCTTTCGGCTCGGCAATTAAGGCAAGACAATGAACTCAATCTGTGCCAACACATTGTATGCTACCCAGTTGCACAGTGGATGATGTAAACTCACACCTCAGTGTGACATCTATTCAATGTTGTGTGTATATGTATGTATTCTAAGCAGTACCAGTTTCACAACCAATCCTATGTAGGTAGAATTTGGTTTGGGTTACTGACTAAGCTATTCACACTGTGCTAGTTCCTGTACTTCATGCATAGCGAAATCAACTGACATTCCTGTCTTGTGATTGTTTTTGTCTGAGTTATCTCATTCATTAAATGTCCTTCCCATCTCTGTCCCCCCGTAGGTCCCGCAAGAAGTTGGAGAAACGACTGGAGAAGGTGAACACGAGCTTGAGCCAGTCTTTGAAGAGTTCCTTTACAGACTCCATGCCAAGTTCCTACCTCACCTCCACCCCTCGCACTTAGACACACCAACAAACAGATAGGGTATTCAGTTATTGTTCACGTGCAGTATTTGTGTTAGAGCCCTGCTTTTCAGGTATTCACTTATTACTGTTTGACCCCCTCTATTCAGGTCTAGACACAGTTGTTGTCTTGCACATGTACATAGATGCATGTTTTGTTTACCATTATTTTGTTTACACTATTGTATGAGCTTTATTATTTCAGAGTGACTAAGGAGGTTTTGTCATAATTGTGAGTACATACATAATTATTGCTGAGCCGAAAGGCGGGGCAAGTAATCGTGATGCATTGTCGTCCCCCGTTTGTATGTATGTATGTATATATGTAGGTGTGTAAAAATGTTTCCTCCAAAAACAATTAAGGGCAGATGTAGGGATGATGCAGTGTGTCTCTGAAGGGCATGGCAAACCACCTGGCAGAAAAACCATAGGAACAAAGAGGAGGGCTGGTCCATGCAAAACCCAGATCATTAACATTAATTTTGCTGACTTTGAATACATTTGCACCATCCCTACATCTGGCAACATTTTGCCGTGCCTCCTACTAGTTACTGCATAACCAGTCTGACTATTCAGCTTCCCCTTTACGCCTACAGGTATACAACCTTACAATTTGCCCTGGCCGAGTTACGCTCATGCACTGTACTTTACTGAGGCTGGTTGCATTTTAATGTATGCCCTAGTACAGTAGTATGTTCTCTCTATAAGATGATCATGAATTTGAAGCTGTCTTGATCTGCATGTATGAGAAGTCATCTTGTACATTCTACAATATGGAGGAAGTATGCTGTTGATGAAAACTATAATGAGATTCATTAGGTTGGGGGTGGTTGCATGAATCTCATTATGTGTAATGATTATGCCATTGCTAATTAAGTTTATGCTTTATCATAGACACTTGTACAGGAAAGTGCAACTAATTATAACCCGTAACCTTAATGAATCTCATCAGCATGATGCTCTAATAATCTCTATAGTTCTAATACAGCCGATTTAGGCAATCTTGCAACAGGTTCCCAAACTGTGGGTAGTCGTTACCTAGGTTACAAACCAAAATTGTACACATTATTATGATGTCACACAGTCCGTATCCTAGGTAACGACTGCCCAAGGATTTGGAACCTGTTTCAAGATTGCCTAAATCCACTGTACTTTATATAGCACATATTAAAGGCAAGACATCCACTTCCTGTGTTACAAGTTCCCAACAACATCTATATAAATACAGCCAACTGTCACCCCATTCACAGAAGTTAGCACAGCAGCTGCCATGAATCTGAAACTTGTTCTAGTGACCCTTCTCATTGCCTCCTCCTCCTTCATCTCTGCTCAGCAGGGGGAGGAGGTGGACATCAGTGGCTGCCTCGCTCCAACCAGTGGAAGAGCTACTTTCACTGTGATAGGTCAACAGGGTGTGAAAGGATCCCGTGGACCGGTGGGGCCGCAGGGACCAAGTGGAGCAAGGGGATGGAGAGGAGAGAGAGGGTTGAAAGGGGCAAAGGGGGAGGAGGGAATTGGTCTGCCAGGTCATCCAGGTCACCCTGGTCCCATTGGCCCTCGAGGCTACCCCGGTCCTGATGGTGTGCATGGGCCAACCGGCCCTCCTGGTCCACCAGGACATAGAGGAAGACAAGGCCCACCGGGAGTAACAAAAGTTAACCTCACTGAGGCTCAGTACAAGGAGATACGAGATGAGCTGTCAAAAGAATTCGAAGAGCTTTTGTTGGGTGATGCAGTAACCCACACTTCCTGCAAGGAACTGTACCAATGCAACCCCGGCATCTCTTCAGGTTACTACCACATTAGGACACCACATGGACTGAAGAGGGTGTTCTGTAAAATGGACAATGCGGGTTGTGGCACTGCTCACCATGGAGGGTGGCTGAAAGTGGCTAACCTGAACATGGCAGCATCGTGTGCCACCTGTCCAGCGGGACTTAATTATACTGAAATCTCATCCAAGCGAATGTGCACTCGATCAAACGATAAGCGTGGGTGTTCTTCAGTCACCATCCCAACACACGGGGTACCCTACACCAAGGTCTGTGGAAGAGCTCGTGGATACCAATACTTCACTGGTGAAGCATTTCGAAATGGTGGAAACAGTCTTGACAGTTACTACGTTGATGGATTGTCACTGACGTATGGAAGTCCTCGTCAGCACATTTGGACATTTGCAGTAGGACACATTAAACTCTTAGGTACTCTTGCAAACTGCCCCTGTACCATTGGTGGCACTGCAGCTCCATCCATAGTTGGAAGCAACTATTTCTGCGAATCAGGAACCAAAACAACAGTGTCACGCCAGTGGCAATTGAATGACCCTCTGTGGGATTCACGGGGATGTACAGGGAGTGACAACTGCTGCAATCGTGGTGGTCCATGGTTCACTACCACACTGAGCCGGGAAGTGAACAATGACATTGAAATGAGAATGTGTTTTGACCAGGGTGCACGTGATGAAAACATTGGTTTGGATCAACTTGAGATTTATATCTACTGAGCAGAAGTTGCAAAAGTTGTCTTAACTGACATCTTGAAAGGAACTGAATGCAAGCACATACATGCATCATTGCATAGTGTTTCCACATTCTCACACATATACTTTGCAGACTGAGTTAACCTCATGCAATGCACGAAACGCTGCATGCTTATAAATCTTGTAATAGTTGAAAGGTTAAATGCATTGCATTTCTTACATGTACGTATACACACTTGAGATGTATCCATATGCATTGATGTTGTTTATTGTTGATCAGTCAACTTCACTGCTGCCCATGCATGCATGCGTTGCATGTTGCATGCATCCAAGTGCATGGTGTTGCTACATCACTTCTCACACTTGCTAGCTGATATAGACATGACACATGCAGTTTATACCTTCTCATGCATGTTAGAATGCATGTGTATATACAGTGTTAGAACACATTATTATTTTGTATACTTGTGCATACATTTATACAGCACCTATTTGCTGTTCATGATGCAGTTAGCTGTACTAGTACTACTGTATGTGACTTGCAAGAGAGAGGGCTGAAAGGGGCAAAGGGGGAGGAAGGGGTTAATTGGTCGGCCAGGTCATCCAGGTCAGCCTGGTCCCATAGGCCCCCGAGGCTCCCCCGGTCCTGATGGTGTGCATAGGCCAACCGGCCCTCCTGGTCCACCAGGACATAGAGGAAGACAAGGCCCACCGGCCCACCATTTGAAGAGCTTTTGTTGGGTGATGCAATAACCCACACTTCCTGCAAGGAACTGTACCAATGAATCGAATGCAACCCAGGCATCTCTTCAGGTTACTACCATATTAGGACACCACATGGACTGAAGAGGGTGTTCTGCAAAATGGACAATGCAGGTTGTGGCACTGCTCGTCATGGAGGGTGGCTGAAAGTGGCTAATCTGAACATGGCAGCATCGTGTGCCACCTGTCCAGTGGGACTTAATTTTACTGAAATCTCATCCAAGCGAATGTGCACTCGATCAAATTATAATCATGGTTGTTCTTCTGTCACCTTCCCAACACATGGGGTGCCCTACACCAAGGTCTGTGGAAGAGCTCATGGATTTCAGTACAATGCCAGTGAAGCATTTTTTCGGGGTGGAAACAGTCTTGACAGTTACTATGTTGATGGATTGTCGCTGACATATGGAAGTCCTCGTCAGCACATTTGGACATTTGCAGTGGGATACACTAAACTCTCATATGTGCGTGAGAACTGTCCCTGTGCTCGTGGTGGCACTACATCTCCATCCATAGTTGGAAGTGATTATTTCTGTGAATCAGGAACCAACCATAGAATATGGACACCCCAGTGGCACTTGGATGACCCTTTGTCACAAGGGTGTACAGGGAGTGACCACTGCTGCAGTTGTGATGGGCCATATTTCACTACTGCACTGAGCCAGGAAGTGAACAATGACATTGAAATGAGGATGTGTTCGGATGAGGGAGCATCTGATGAAAATATCGGTTTGGATCAACTTGAGATCTATGTCTACTGAGCATGCAGAAATCATGGAGGCTATCCACTTAACCGTATGCATATACGTACACATCTCGGCAATGAACTGAATGTAACCACTTACACATGCATCATTACGTAAATACATGGGTATCCACATTCTCCTGCACATTTACAGACTAAGTTAACCTCACGCAATGCATTACTGCCTTTGTAATGGTCTAGCGTAGCCGACCACTTTTCCCCTCCATATTTCTTGTCGACCAATGATGTTAGCAAATAGAAATGGAGGCAGGAATAGCAGTCAACTACACAAGGCTACTTTTGTAATAGCTATAAGCTGTATTACTTCATTAATTCAGCCTACTAACGTTTACACAATGCCATCATTCTACTAATACTGTACTGGAATAGTGGAGTGTATCCACTGGTGATTGATTGTGTCAATCAGTCTATCCATGTATGGCCTACCTCTTTGCTGCATGCATGTGTTATTATGTTCAAGTAGTATCTACTGCATGCATGGTTATATGCCAGCACATCTAATCGTCTACTGATGGCGCCTTATCCTGCAACTGGTACTTTCGAGTGGGCGAGCGCATGCAAGAAAAAAAGGAAAAAAGGGGCCTATCCGGGAATCGAACCCGGGACCTCTCGCACCCAAAGCGAGAATCATGCCTCTAGACCAACAGGCCACCCTGACTCACAAGTCACTCTTTATGCTACTTATAGCTACGTTTCAATCCAGCTGTGGTTCACAGGTCAGGTCAAAGACGGTTGACGCTTGACGCTACAATTCCTCTACTACAGTACAAGAAGTTAAACAGAGCACTAAATGTTCTACGCGAAAATATGAACAAATTAATCACTCTCTCAACAGTGCAGAAACGTAAATTTTTACATAATCATTAATGGATCCCTCGATTCAGTCATTCGGTGCCCCTATTCTTCAGTGCCTCAGCAGCTTCTGCCTTCTCCTGTACTTCTTGCTGTAGAAAAACAGGCACACACACCAGACACATAGCGGACAGACTGACAACACACACTGACAGCAGTCAGATGAATCCGGAGACATGCCACAAACTGAGGAAAACCTCACTAAATCAAGATGCACCCTACAATGTTCAGCCCCCCCCCCACACACACAGCCCTAACCCCCATACATATGCACAACACCTCGCAATACATACACATACACCACACAACTCTTAACTCCCATCTTCCCTAAAGAAAACAGTCCACCTGCCTCACACCCACTCACACCTTGCACACACCCCACCCAGCCCACACTCCTCACACACCCTACACACACCCACACCCCGCTCAACCTCACCTCACACACCCTACACAGACCCACTCAACCACACCTCACACACCCCCACACCCCCTACACCCCACTCAGGCACACCTCCCACACACTACTCTCCTCACTTTCAGAGGGATTGACTTTGGAGTTGGCTTGTACGGTATGTTGTGCGCTGCCAAGATCTGCAAGATGGACTCCTTCTCCTCCTGCAGTGCAAGGGAGGGAATCACAACAGTGTAATGAGCAGCAATGACACAACCCACGGTGCTAGGTGCCCTTGGGAATGGAACAACAGAGCCCATGTCCTGCAAACACACCTCGGTAGCTGTGTGATGCAGAACATGCTAATACACAGATGTGTCTGGTGAAAGAAACACGCTCTTGCAGCGCATAGTTTTGTGGTAAGTGAAGTGTAAACTTTACAAAGTAATCACCAAATTTACCGTATCTGCATTAACCGTCATGTGGTGCAAATTTTGCAAATCTGCTACATTCACAAAAATGCCTCATTCTTCCCGCATTGGCTGCCATCAACAAAGCTTGATGAATCCATCATGATGGATTTAACTAAATTTAAGCATGAATGTTTAAGAGTGACAAAGCCAGTGACAAGTGAAACATTAAATCGTTAATCCAGAAGTGAGCTATGTGTCTGGTATGTTGAACTGTTCCAGAAGCAAGACAAATTGTGCAGTGGCAGCAAGCCTCCTATGGCACCATGTGCACAAAAATGACAGGATGGTGGGACTTTGCAGAAAATTGAGAAAATTCGCATTAATAAAATACAAACAACCTGCAAACTTTGTACACACATGACATAAATCAGTAATGGTATTCGTATACATTTAATAGGTATAACATTACTGTGTTTCATGTATAAATGTATTCCATACCAAGAGAGTCACTCCCATATATATGCCACAGATTGGAACAGTACAGGGGAGCAAGCAAGCAAGGAGTGAACTCACCAGCTCCTCAGTGAGCCTCTTCTGTGTCTTATGCAGCATGTGGATGACCTTGCGAGCCTCCCCTTTAGCCTGGTGCAGTGCTCCATCGTTCTGGGACTTTGAAGACAGGATGATTCCGTTCACCACTCGGACGATACGCCACAGCCGGAGAAGAATGACCAGCTGAGCAATCACCTCAAATCCCTCCTCATCAGCTCTGAAACACAACCACACGAAGAAGATAAATCGCATGTCCATGGGACTATGTATGTGTATGCATTATTCAGTGCATGTAACTACAGTGACATGTGTGAAGGACTCCGCAGTGCATTCCACTGTGCCATCTACCACATAAAGTCACTCCTCAAAGAGATCAAGGTTGAAGGAATTCAGTAGACATTGCTGTGTTAGTGGACCCACATATCACTATTTGACTCACATATCACTATTTAACTTTGACTTGTACTGAACCCATCTGAACAGTTCCTCACATGTATTAAGTATGTCAGGGGCAGTGCACATGTGTGTCTATATTGTTGTATTTTCAATTACATAGTACAAAATCACCTCAAGAAAAATTAGACATTGTTGTGAAATTGAATGTGGATTTTGACACGCTTCACAACATATTCATACTTGTGTTGTAACCATAGCACCAACACTAACTGGTTCAAACATGCCCTGTGCACACTAGGAAGTTCAACACATTCGCTAACACAAATGCCCAGTGCACCACATACAATCCTAACTTACATGGATGCAATGTCCAGAATGAAGGACAACATTACGATGCAGGCGTCAAAGACCTGAATGAACAGAACAGAAAAGAACATAGGCTGTAAATGGCATGTTCTATTTTATCATCGATTCTATGATTTATTGATTTTAGTAAGATATCTCTATTGCTACTAAACCTCCTTGTACATGTGTACAAGATGGTTATAGGACTAAGTTAAAGGTTACTACATAACTTCGCTCCCTCAGTTCTTAGTTTTTACCTTTAGCCAGCTAAGTTGTGCAAACGTAATGCCTTCACTTCTGACTACAGCCTATGTCAGCTCCTCCCACGGCAACATCACTCTCCGTGTGTTACTTGGTGTATATGTGCATACAGTACGTACCTCAAACTTGTGTGTGAAGAACTTCATCCTGAAGGCAATCAGCTTCAGTACAAACTCAAGCATGAAAATGGACAAGATGACAATACTGAGACAGTGGAAGACAAGGCCGGGGTTGATGCCATGGTCGCTGCCAACTGCAGTGATGGGGAAGGGAAGAAGTTGCAACAATGTATGCTACTGCAATACACCAAGTGGGGCATCTAGTAAACTATGTCTGCATCTAGTATACCATGTACAGCATCTAGTATAATACCATGTACAGCATCTAGTATACCAAGTACAGCATCTAGTATACCAAGTACAGCATCTAGTATACCAAGTACAGCATCTAGTATACCATGTACAGCATCTAGTATACCATGTACAGCATCTAGTATACCAAGTACAGCATCTAGTATACCATGTACAGCATCTAGTATACCACGACTAGATTCTAGTATACTACAGATGAACAGTATCGAGCACTAAATCTAACTCCTAGTATACCTAATGAAAAATCTAGTATACTAAGTGCAGCATCTAGGATATCATCCAAACACAGTGTGTGTCCGATGTAGATGGCTTGACATGCACACAATCTGTGTACTGATCAACGAATACATCACGTAAGGCTGTTGTAAGCACTGTAGCTTCAAAGAGACAAGAGGCAATGTTCGTGCAACATTCTCCCTCATCCTGCATATATACACCCATACACAGAGCAAAACAAGGGTCGAGAGCTTATGCATTTTAATCTTCCACAATGTTCAACACACATATGTGAGTCACAATGGAAGGACAACTCAATGTATGTGTGTGTGTGTGTGTGTGTGTGTGTGTGTGTGTGTGTGTGTGTGTGTGTGTGTGTGTGTGTGTGTGTGTGTGTGTGTGTGTGTGTGTGTGTGTGTGTGTGTGTGTGTGTGTGTGACAATGCAAAATGCCTCAGTTACATGATGGGCACATTCACTGACAGCCTCACCACTTCAACATCACCCACCACCACTCACATGGGATGCAGTCACGCCGTCCTTCCCTGTACCCACAGACACAGATGTTAGGCAAATTGGTCTGCCTCTCTGAGCAAGCTGCAAAATTCTGCTGCTGTGTGTCATTTATGCCATTGCACAAAAAGGGAGTCAGCGGGGCAGCACAGTCAGTCTGATGGCGCCTATCAAAATGACACATCTCTGCCTGAACCAGGAGGTTAGTTTGACGGGTACATTGGATATTGTCTGTAATGGACATAGAGAATGCAACATCGATTTCACAGTCACGATTAACAGTTACAGTCACCACATTGATGACTGACAGTGACAGTCACAATATTAATGACTGTCTCTGACAGTCATCAAATTAATGACTAACAGGGACAGTCACTACACGGGTGGTTGACACTGACTGTTACTATAAGAACACAACACCAGCCCATGTTGTATCTCCACTCACCGAAGGCCCCCACTTCCAGGAGCAGCTCAACAAGCACAAAAGCTGAGTCAAAGAGAACCAAGATGACCACAAAGAGATGGAACCAGGTGCTGTGCAGAGCCACTTGCATGCGACCACGCCAGCTGCAGGGGACAAGACAGGCACGCACACAACTAGCATGCAGCAACTACACCTTGGACAACACCAAACACAACTGCTAATATCAAGAAGGCCAACATCATGGAGAACAACAAGGACAACAACAAGGACAACAACATCACCACCAATGAAAACACCAAGGACAGCACCAAGGACAACACCAAGGACAACACCAAAGACAACAACACCACCACCAAATGAAAACACCAAAGACAACACCAAAGACAACACCACCACCAAATGAAAACACCAAGGACAGCAACAAAGACAACACCACCACCATGAAAACACCAAGGACAGCAACAAAGACAACACCTATGAAAGCCAACATCACAGAGTGCGTAAAACACATGGAAAGGAAGGATAAGCTATGAACACAGGTGATTGAAGAGAAGTTAATTCTTCACTAAGTATACACATGACAATCACTAGCTTCGGGTTAGAGAGTATTAATGGAGTGTGTGGGGAGGGGGCAGTCGTAAAGTATTCATAACACGTTATAAAACTCACGTCAGTCTGTCCTCCAAGCTGGAGGCAATGGACGGCCTGTCATCGTCTAGGTCAATCTCAGATTCTGTCTCAGTGAGCAGCGAATGATCGTCACCGTCACCTCCATTGGGGGATTGAATAACTTGCATTGGCCTGTGGAGAGAGGAGAGGGGAAGGAAGTGGAAGCAGTTGCCTGTAGCAACACTCTGTAGTTGGCACGGCTGTTTCACCAGGGTAACTTAGCTATTACACAACATTTTTGCACCCGAAAAAAGGTGTCTTTCCCCCTTGCTAGCAAAGTATAGCGATATCCTTCCTCCGTTTTTTTCAGAAGAGACGGCTCGGTGCATTCGATTGCTACTAATTGTTTAGGTATTTTGGTATTGGTATAGTCTTACTTCAATTTTTGTGCAGATTTGAGGAATGTATGTATGCAATGAACATTTAGTATTAAAGTATACACATGTTTGCAATATAAAACATACCAGTCCTGGAAACCTGCAGAAAAATAAGGAGTAGGACGAGATTTACACCAAGGCGTCTAAAAAAATAGCAGCGATCAAATGCCGTGCATCATTTCTCTAGGAAAACCCGGAGGAATGACATCCTTATCCATGGCCAGCATAGGGAAATGGGCGCCATTTTCGTATTGCACAAGAGTTACTAAGTTGTACATGCGGGATACAAATGAAACAGCCGTGTTGGAGGTCTTCCAGTGACTATGGGATGTATGCACAAAGCTCAAGCCTAGTCCTTAGTAGCTAATTTTCAGTAACAGCACACCTCCTGCCAGCAAATACTGCCCTGGCCTACGCACAGATAAACTGATCTACCGAACATGCATACGTGTTGTGTGTATGTACATATGTATGTATGTTGTGTGTGTGTCGCGGGCACCTGGAGGAGTAGCTGTATGGCCAAAGGCTTCCCTACATTAAATAAGGCTCCTAATTCCCCATTCACACCAATGCATAGGGCTCCACACACGTCCATATAAGACAATAGTCACGCTCAACAGTCCATGGAATGGGCGGGGCATACAATGCCTTGAACAGCAAGCCACACTCGTGCAGGACATGGCCAATAGCATGTCACTGGAGTAGGGAGCACACAAGGATATCCTTTCAGATACTTTGCTTATGACAGGAAGAATGGGAAGAATCCACACATCCACACACACACACTCACACATGCACATACATACATATATATACACACATGTGGGCTTGTGTACACCCAGTCACCCACACACAGATGGATGTGTAGCAATGTAAAGTTCATGGAAGCACTGTATTCTGCCAGAAACAAGTTCACATGGTACACACTATGCACATAGAAATCTCATGTAAAAACACATTCACAATACAGCCAAACTGATGATGCTGTGCTGGGTTACGAAATGTGCTATGTTTGAGCTGTAGGGTCAGTACTATATTCTGCATGCTTTTCTGCTAGCTATGGTTAGATGGACCACCATCTGCAGAGCCGTCACCTTTGTCAACGTCTCTGAAGCGTCTCTTCACCCTTTCTGCAATGAAGACACCCTTCACAAAACGACGCCATCGTTCAATGACAACCTTCTCCTTCTTCTTGGCCTGGTCAAGCCTGATCTTAGCCTCCTGCTCCCTCCAAGCGTCAAGCAGTAAGGTGCGATTCTCCTCCGCCACAACCACTCCCTCCATCACAGGAAAGCTGTACCTCCCGTGAAACTCCCACCCTACCACGGCAGAGGCATAGTCTATGCCCAGTTTCTTTGCTACTCTTTGTATGCCTTGCACCTTTACGTGAGCGGCTCCCTTGGGCAGCATACTGGGCTTGAACAGCTCAACATTACCGAATTCATTGCGAGGAATCTTTCCATCAACCACAGGGGGAGGGACATAGTCTTCGGTCTGCCACTGCCCAAAGAGATGGACCTCCTTCTTGCCCAAAGGATTGGGGGCAACATTCTTCTTGATAAAGTGCGACTGAACCACTTTGTAAGGGGATTCCCCTTTTTTGACTACTTTTCCCTCTTTGAGCCAGTTTTCTCGGCAGTGTAGGGTGTGAATACAAGTTCGCGAGAAGACAGGCTCAGAACTGCAGTAGCCGAGGATCTTGCTACTTTTGGGATACACAGCCTCATATTTCAACAACTGACTGGACAGTGCATACAGAGGGTGGCCACGAAACTCCTGTTTCTTCATCGGTAGAGGCCGAGAGAGAAGGATGGTGCAGATGTCCTCGTCCTCTCTCTCATCCTCTTCGTGTGAGGGACAGTACGGTGCAAGTGTGTCACTCCACCACTCCTCACTGATTCGCGCCTTCCTCTCCACAGTGCACCAAGAGCTAGCATATCGCGGAGTGACATCCTTGATGTGTCCTTCTTCATCCAGAGCCACCACATATAGGAGCACCTTGTTACTGGCCAGCTCCACCTGCTGGGGCTGCCCAACTGAGAGTGAGGGAAGGTGGACCGTCAGCCACTTCTGTGTCTTTGAGTTGAACACCTCCACCCAACTGTTAGTTGTATCGTAGACAGCAGAGCCACTTTGAGTATTGGTTGAGATTACATCAGTTGAGGTGCTGCCTCCCTCCACTCCTTCCTGGCGAGCCTTGACTTTAGACGCTGAGGGGCTCACTACATCACTCACATCACTGAGGCTATTTGCTTCAACACTGGCACTCTTCCTGAGCTTCAGTTTCTTAGCTAATGGCTGCTGTAAAGGGCTCTCCAAGCTTCTTCGCTTAAGCTTTCCAGCCAGGCCAAGATTGCTAGGTTCAAAATCACTGTCTGAGGAGCAGCTTGCGCTGTTCTTTGCAAAGAAAGGTGAACAAGCAGAACCGGTAGGCAGCTCCTCATTTGATGGAGGAACGCTCGTCGCTGGAGACTGTAGCTCTGCTTTCTCTTTGCCACGCAACCGACTGCTTCTCCGCTGTGTTTCAGGTTTCGTCACAGCAGTACTCAAGCCATCCTCATCTGACACGTCTTGGGGAGTGCTTGATTTCTTTCTTTTCTTTCGTTTCTTCCCACCATCATCGAGCGAAATTTCATTGGTTGAAGGAGAAGTACTTGTGCGTTTACACCCACTCACCGTAGAGTCATTTGCCATACTATTTCCCTTCTCCGCTGCCTCCTTTGACTGCACTTCCCTCTTCCCAGTCCCTCTCCCTATCTTCCTCTTGGGCATGCCCTTCTTGTGTGGCACTGGCTCTAAACTCAACACCAGACGAGCACGTACGTTCACTACACGCAGCAAGGCCACCAACATTTGTGCAGATGACAAGAGAGGTGAGTCGCTCTCATGTCTGCTGTTCGCTGCCGTGTCATGCACAAGCCATTCTTCATTCTGCTTGAACCACTTCAGAAAGCTGGCAATGCCCCCCACATCGGGTTGCACGGCTGTGAGGTGGCTAGGGAGGTAGGATAGCAGAAGCGCTTGTACCTCGTGGTCGTTACACTGGCTGTTTAGACACAACGCGTTGGCAAGCAAGCACAAGAGGTGCACTTTGTGCATGTTCTGCTTTAGTTCACGCTCGAATCGTTCCGTAGCAAGTTGCAGAAAACTCTTTTTTCTTCCTTTTCTCGCCAAACTCGCATTCTGGTCTACAGTAATCTGTAACGCTGATTTGCCAACTCCACTCGAGGAACTTGCCCCTTCTGGCAACCCTGACAACACCGAACTCGGATCTTCTTCATCTTCCACCTCCTCCCAGTCCACGTCACTCTCTCCTGATTCGGAGGACATTCTCTAGCGAGTGTAACAGCACGCCCAGACTGACAAAATGGCGCGCGCGAGCCGAGCCCACGTGCGCGCAGGCATAACGTATTACTTTCTGTCACATACAATAATCCTTTCCTCCCTGTTCGCCTGGAGCATCAGCCTTGCCTAACTATTTCTGTTGAAGTAAGACTACCTAAAGAACGCATATCTTTGAATACCACAGGTACACAGATCAATCTCCTGTGCGCCTACCCACTTCACAGAGAGGACTGATATTCTGTGCTACATCAGCTGAGTCCACAGCATGTTAGAGAGATGACTCCAGTCCATTCGTTACGATAAGATTACATTATGTAAGTGGCAGTGGCATTGGTTTAAAGCTAGCATGACATTTAACACGAGTTTGGATAGCAATACTGCAGCTTAAAACAAAGGGAAGGTGAGATCAAGACGTTTCGACCTGGAGGTCTTTGTCAAGAGTATACAGTTGAGAGAGACGTCCAGGTCGAAATGTCCTGCTCTCACCTCCCCCTTGCTTTAGGCTGCAGTAGTGCTCTCCAATTTTCAAGTTGATTATACCAATGCAGCTATGAGCCTAAATTGAATCATAGCAAGACATTGTTAGACACACACACAGTGGCTACACTTGAATACACTCTAAAAAAAGAGCGAGAACAAGCCATAGATTCACTTGGAGGTATGAACAACTTCTCTTCATTATGGAAACACTGCCAAAGAACCTGAATGCGGCACTCGCTACACACAATACATGTACACAATAATCACATTACTACAGCACATGAAATGTTGCATGCAAGAAGGGCTGGCACACGGGGCTAACTGAATAGATACTACTCCAATCTACTACACTACACAGTCGTACAGTGTCCATGACAACATTGCTACTTATCTATGTGGATATATAGTGCTGAGTACTTCAGGCAAATTTGTTGCTCCACTACTAGAGTGGCAAGCGTACCGTTAGAAAAGAACAAGCTATCCCTTTTACCTAAAATATCGGCCATAAAGTGCCCCCTGGGTGAATGTATGGCCCATTCTATCCACTTGACTACCCTGGCAGTAAACTAATGTTACAATACCTTGTGTCTAAACAGCTGCTCTCAACACCCACACACGTACATTGCTCACCTACACACTCAAATTGCACATTTGTCACGCCTTTCTACATAATTACGTACAACTTGACACAGTAGGAAATAACCACACACTATTTACACAATACATTATATCGCTGGCGATGGGCGCTCACGGCGCGCGCTTACAGCTCTTCAGCCGCTCCTTGCGGGTTATCATCTGGAAGAGGAACATTGACTTGTTCAGCACGGACTTGTTCGCTTGTGATTCTACTGTCCTCGATGCTGTAGCTCGTTAGCTCAGCCATGCTCTACGGGAGGAGGGCACACCAGTGATCAAGATGATAACAAGACAATGACAACTGCATACAGTCTGCCTAGCGGTCTACTAGCGCGGAGCTACTACCCAGTCACTTTACATGAGATTTCAAATAGATCTCTTCAACTTACAGCAGAATGGTGTGGTAAAGGGATAGTGTTAGTCGCACGCTAATGGAGGGGCGGTCCCGAGCACTTGATCGCGCCGACTATCGTCTGCCTAAGCTGTTTGTGTTGTTCACCTGTGCCTCGCAGGTCTTCTTGTACAAGCTCATCCGGTGGGGCAGGGTCTATCCAATGAGATTACGGTTGCCTTGGTGACCAACAAGATGGCGTCCTGCGCCTAACTGCGACTGCATGTTATCATCCCGCTCGCCCTTGTAAATAAATCCAATGTCATTCTCTCAACAACAAGACGAAGAGGGCACATCAGATGAAAAGAGAAAGAAGAAAGCTCCCCCTCCACCTGACGATATCGACTATTGGACAGCGAAACTGGACTGGCATCGGCTGTCCGTAGAAGCGGAGAAACCAGCCCAGTTCGGACCTGTCGATTTGGACGGTACCATTGGCAATGTAGAGGACATTCGAGAGGACCTCAGAAAGCATGCAGGTAGCTTCATTAGTCTTGCTGTGTGAGGGCATCCATTGATTATGATTTATGTAAGGTAAAGGGGGGTAATTCTGTAATGTATTGAGTTCAATGCCATAGAAAATGACGACGTAAGAAGCTACAGTCGTCCAATCTTGACTAGCAGAACAACAACTTGTGTGGAGTATCTGTACCTATTACGAGCCTACAACTCTTCCTCGTTCAAGCGCACTACCTAGAAGTGTGTCGCCAATTGGAATGGGGGTGATTCCGTAATTTCAGGAAATTTTCAAAGCACACGAAGATAACTTCGGGAAGTGAAGCTGTATTGAAGCTATTGCATGTTGTCAAGTAAGCCTCGTGTATTGGCTGCACAACAGTAGCACCGATGATAGCTATTGATGGAATGCGACTGAAACTTAGAGCATTGTCTATCACCCAAGATTAAGCCGCTTGCAAAACTTTGTATACGTATTTCGGCCATGCTCATCAGGCCCACAGAGGAGGCTGGTACTTGTGGTTAGCACTGGAGTGGCAGTGCTATAGTCACAGTTGATCGACGGTGTATTGCAGGACTTCACCCTTTCCCTTCACTCCAGCGAAGTGGAGTGTGGAATTACCCCAATTACGGAATTACCCTCGTTTGCCTTAGAGCCTCTCATTGGCACTGATGACATGCCAGGGTAGAGGCCAATTGTGACTGCCTTAAAGTGCGAATTGCCTTTTCTCAGGAAGAAGCCACACATGTACCACTGGATATTTTCAATTCTGCCCTGCCATGTTCAGGACAATTATAGCTCTTACCAAGTGTTCTCCTATAGCTAGGGTGTGTGAGATTAGATCAGATAAAAGAAGAGGCAGTGTGTTTTCAATGGACATAAGTACGTACACATATAGATATGGCTTGTAATGTATGTGAATATGGTGACTATTGCACCATCACACAGCCAGGACATGATGTAGTATAGCCTTGCCCTTTCACCGCCATGCATGTGGCTTCCCTGTGGGCGGTTCCTGTTGATGTCAACACAGTCCTTGCTGGGCTTTCTCCTCTCTGTCACATGACTCTAGCATATGTGTCCTATAATGGTATCTGCTCAAGTATTCGTTTTAAATGAGTTCAGCATGTGTACTGTCACACACTTCCATCTCTTGTACATGATTTAAATCAATGTGCAAAACAAGCCATGCAAAATCTCTCCTTCATTTGTCCATTCTTCCCTCCTTCCTACTCTCTTTCTCCCACTCTCTGCCTTTTTCTCCTCCCCCCCCTCCACTCCCTGTTCCCCTCCCTACTGTCTATCTTCCACTCTTCCTCACTCCCCCTCTCCCCACCCCCTCTCCCTCCTACTCACTCCCCCTCTCCCCCTCTCCCCCCACTCCCTGTTCCCCTCCCTTCCCACTGTCTGTCTTCCACTCTTCCTCACTCCCCCTCTCCCCACCCCCTCTCCCTCCTACTCACTCCCCCTCTCCCCCCACTCCCTGTTCCCCTCCCTTCCCACTGTCTGTCTTCCACTCTTCCTCACTCCCCCTCTCCCCACCCCCTCTCCTCTCCTACTCACTTCCCCTCTCCCCCTCTCCTCTCCTACTCACTCCCCTTTCCTCCTCCCCCTCCTACTCACTCCTCCTCTCCCCCTTTCCCTCCTACTCACTCCCCCTCTCCCTCCTACTCACTTCCCTCTATCCCCTCCTACTCACTCCCCCTCTCCCCCTCTCTCTGTCCCCTCCACTTTCTTTCTACCTATCTCTTCCCACTTATGTGAAGCATGGAACTCAAGTTTCCTTGACACCATTGGCCAAGAGCTTGCTGATCTGGGGTGTGTCCTGCAGCAGTATAAAAAGCAGTACCTTGGAGAGGAGGCTAAGCCAGAAGGCCTCAGGGAGAGAGACGGACTGACACAGCTGCCAAAGAGTAAGTAAACACACACACACACAACTGTACAGAGTGAGTATACAGACACGGGGGATGGCGGAGTGGGGTGGGGTGGGGTGTGTGGGATGGTAGAATATGATCTCGTTTACAGACCTTGTTATTCTATGCTTAGTTATTTTACAGTCTGTGATTACAAAATATTAAGTACTATATATGGTGGGATAGGGTCAGGATGTGAGACTGAGTTTGTAGAGGAGAGGGGTTTGTCCATGGGATGGTCTAGTTACTTGTATGTACGTACATTAGAATCTTCTGTCAGTTTATAGTTGCGGACATTGAAAGGAGCAGCCTAAGTACCTCATACCTCTTATGCACATTTACATGGCCTGTACTGAAACACCGCACCAGCAGATGGGCACAAAACAGTGAATTTGAAGGCTCCTAAGAAACTGGAGTTGTCCACAACTTGCATCAAATTTCATACTTTTTCCTTTTTGAAAGTGTATTATAATTATGTGTAGTTCTGTATATCTTGTGTGTGTGTGTGTGTGTGTGTGTGTGTGTGTGTGTGTGTGTGTGTGTGTGTGTGTGTGTGTGTGTGTGTGTGTGTGTGTGTGTGTGTGTGTGTGTGTGTGTGTGTGTGTGTGTGTGTGTGTGTGTGTGTGTGCCTGTGTGTGTGTCTGTGTGTATTTGTGTGTGCATGTGTGTGTGTGTGTGTGCATACAGCCAGCCTTCAGCTCACAAATGTGTTCAATATCAAGTGATTGAGTGTGGAATGTGCATGGTTGCATTCTTGTTAGTGTGACGTGTGGTCTCTGTAGAGCCATGCTCATCTCTGCCCATTTCAATTTACCCAGTTCAACTGCTTGCAGCTCTCTTCTTGTCCCCCTTGCTGTTAGCCTTCCTCACTGAGCTAGAGGAGAAGGAAGAGAAGGAGATTCAAAGGCTGCTGGACAACCAGAGAAGGATGAGGTCGCTAGCTCATGAACAAGGCCACTCTCCAGGACAATATGAGAAGACAGTTGAGGTACGTACGCACTGATACTAGTCTTGCATACACCATGTAAGCACATCAATTGGTTGCTGCCCATGTAGTTTGCCATCAGTCACCTTTTAGTGAGCTGTTCCTTGTACATAGTTATCAAGTGATGTTCCATGTGTTTGGTGGCCGAGCTGCTCCAGTGATCAAACGCTAGTCACTCCCAATGTTATGATACGTGCAGAAATGTACGTACGTAGGACATCTTTGCTGATGTGAATAAAGAAAAATGAGTTGAATGAGAGGAATGTGTGGGATGTGCCTTTGTTTCAGTTTCTTGACCCACTGCTCCTTGCTCCAGTGGTAGTTGAGACAGACTGTGACAGCACACATATGCTGAATGCTTACTCTTTGGCAGCTGTGTCAGTCCGTCTCTCCTTCAAGGCTTGAGTCCTTCGCGAGTGGCACATTCCTTGCGACGGCACCTGGCATTGTGTCTCCACATGTGCTGTGTGTGTTGTCATCCCTCCCTTCCCCACAGAAGCAAACCTGGCCTGCAGAGAGTCAGAGTGGACCAGTGCCCACCCTGCCCCACTCAGTGGACTCTTTTTTCATTGTAGACAAAGTCGCTCGCGTTGAAACTGTAAGCTGTGTATGTTTGTATTTATACAGTATGTGTAGTAGCCTTTACTATATAAACTACATGACATACTGTACATACACATATCGGTACCACATGGCTCTTTTATACTTACAGTTGTGTGTAGGATTGGTATTGTATGTATATTGCAGTGTACTACAGTACGTACTTACGTGCATATGTATGTACATATACATGTATATTGAGAAACCCAGTAGTGTGTTCTGTGTAGCTGAAGTGCCCAGAGGTGAAGCTGTTCTTGTATGCGCTACCCCACTGTGTATGGCCTGTCTCAGCATGGCATTGTTCAAGCATAGATCCTCCAAACATGTCCTGTCTAGATTAGCTATGGTTCAGAAACATAGCTAATCTAGACAGGAACTTCAAGTTTATGCTAGACCACTCTAGCATAACCATGTATACTAAACAATGTACACACCCCCCACACTACGCACCGCACACCACACAAGGTCAAAGACATCAAATGACAAATGATTCAATAGTCCCAGTTGGAGCGAGGTCTGTGTCCCTGCATCACACTCCAGTTGCCCTCCTCCCCTTGCTGCAGGGTGCAGGGCAGAAGGTGTGGAAACGTGTGTGCTACTGCAAAGGGGCACTGAAAATGCTTCAGGTGGGTGTACTGATGGAGCACTTAACATTCCTGCCAAGTGGTACAACTGTACATGTTGCGCTGACAGAGGGGTTGCCTGTCTTCCTGCATAGGGTTCCTTCTGGTGGTTCTGGATGGAGAAGTTCAGAGTAGGTCTCTTCACCATTCAACTGACATGACATCATGCTTAATGCCACATACTTAACTACTGTGCCATTGTTTACATGTGTGTGCAATTGTTTTTGTGTGTGTTCACTCCATGCAGCCGAATAAGTCGTTGCAGAACAATCTATTTGACATCATTGCCAAGACATTTCTCAGCATCATTCTACCAATGTCTCTTGAGGAGTCTGACAAGTTCATTGAGGTGAAGTTAGAATAGAAGAGAGAGGGAGAGAGTGTGTGTGTGTGTGTGTGTGTGTGTGTGTGTGTGTGTGTGTGTGTGTGTGTGTCTGTGTGTGTGTCTGTGTACTAATGCTACATACCCTACTGATATCACACACACATACATTGTATACACCCGTACAATGTAATACAGTATTCTTCGTTATGCTTTATGCCTTTTTGGGCTACTCTCTCTACATTTAGCACTACCCAAGGTGTCTGGCCCAGGCAGTGTTCTGTGTGTTTCTTGATGCCTACCCACAGTCTGTGCGGACGTTTGACAGTGACTTCCGTAGGGACCTTGCCAATGTGCTGTCATCTTGGATAACGGGTATGGAAGGATTGAGGGAGTTTGGTTCAGAATTGCTGTGTTCTGTAGTAGAATCTGCATCACTTGCTAAGTGTATTCATTATGTACATTTGAATGGTAGTTATGGTGACCATGTACTTGTTGATTAAGCAGCATTCTTTGGAGATATCTGTACAAGCTTTATAAAATGATAGCTTGAGTTGTATCAAAATTGCTTGTGTGTACTGTATAATGTACAATTAACCAGCTAAACCATTTCCTACATTATGACCATTTAGGACCTACAGTTTGTACACCTCTGTGTGTGTGTACGTATGTGTGTGTGTACGTATGTGTGTGTGTGTGTATGTATGTGTTCCTTCGTCACTGCTAACAGCATGTGTGCATCCTGCAGGGCTGAAGGCTGCCCCCAGTAGCTGGAACAGCTGGCCTGTGTTGGCCTCACTACCTCTGCTGTCTGCAGCGGAGGCCGAGCAGGAGAGTGAGAGGGCCATCAGGCAGGTGGTGTCGGCCAGGCAAGGTGTGTGTGGTGTGTGCATACGTATATACGTATATGTACAGTACAGTATATTATGTACAGTATATGTATGTGTGAGTGTGTCAGAGTGTGTGTGCCTGCATACATATTGTATTGCAGGTTGTTCCATTGTGTCTCTTTGCCTTGTTTTCCCTCCCTGTCTAGCTCTGGCATCCATGCACAAGGAGCTGGTTGAAGGGCATGTGAGGTTCCAAGACTCAGGGCAGCGGAGGGAGAGCCAAACCAGAGCAGCAGACCAGCAGTACTTTGTCAAGGAAGTGAGTCATCCCCATATGAGGGTGACTCTCATCACCTCCTCCTCTCTAATCAGTACCATATAGTTTCTATTATAGGCGCCGCCCCAATTAAAGCGCCCCCTAGGGCGTACCCTATTTTTTCCTGTTCCAATTGTAAGCGCCCTTGGGCATTGGAAATAATATCAGGCGGCACCTAAATTATTGGAGCGGAATATGATATTATTTTGCACTATACCGCATGTGCTGAACGTGAGACAGCGAAATGGCGGCCCTGATGGAATACTTTAACCGCATCACTGCTTCATTTACGTCCACAGAACGTGGGAAGAAGTTGGTTAAGTGGGTCAAGCGACCAGTGGGGAGACCAAGGAAGCGCCCACTGGAACTAAGTGGTGCAGGCTGACAAAGAAGACGTCCAGGTGGCACCTGTATTTGCTGATAGCGAGGAGCCCACAAGTGCCAAGTCCAGTCGATGCCAGTACACCACAAAACAAAAGCAGCGCGCTGTTCTGTACGCAGGCGCTCAAAAGTACTATTCCGCTCTAATACATGTGCTAGGCACCCTTCTAATTGAAACGCCCCTTGGTCATTGCATATTTTTGGCTGTTCTAATAAGAAGCACCTTTCAGCACTGAAATTATTTTTAAGGGGCTCCTATATTAGAAACTATACGGTATGTTGTTGAACACTGATTGCAGTGGTGTACAGGTGTTGATGTCCTTCTTGCAAAAGTCCACCTTTCCAATGTTGTAGTCACATGATGAACTAGTACTGCTGGTGGGAAAAGGCCACAGGAGAAGGAACCATTAAAGTAGCTGAAATGCTTTGCACTGCATCTACATACGTAGACATAGCGTGAGGGTATTTCCACCCGTTCTGCTTCCCACTTCCAGTCTCATCCCATTGGAACTGGAATGGAATTTGAGAGGATTCGTTTTTCTGTTTTCGGTCGCAGTCCTCTGGTCCACCGCTACCTTCTCCTCCACCAGCTGACAGGGGAGGACTACAACCAAGGACAGGGACTCACAAGGACAGAGCTCACTGCATTACCGTATCCTTAGTCCGAGCAGTGTGTGTGTGTGCGTGTGTGTTTGTGTGTGCTTGTGCATGTGTGTCTGTATGTGTGTGTGTCTTTGTGTGTGTGTGGTAATGGGTTATTTATGTACATAACTCATGCATGTGCACACACACACACACACACACACACACACACACACACACACACACACACACACACACACACACACACACACACACACACACATGCACGCACGCACGCACGCATGCATGCACGCACACACACACACGCACACACACACACACGCACACACACACTTGGGTGGTTATCATAGCATTCCGTGATGTACTGGCCTTGCACCTCACTCACCCCAAGGACACTACACCAGTGGCAGTCCTCTTGGCACATGATACCATTCTTTACCCACAACAATTACATACACAATTCTCACTGTCATGTCATGTGACCCCGCCTCTTGTAAGTTGTACATGTACCTACAAACCCAATACAATGGGTTAGGCTGCTCTGTGTTGTGTAACGTGTGTAGGACATAAACACTTGTATGCTTAGTGCAAATTGCTCCCTTAACGGTCCATTTGACAAGAGACAAGATGGCTCTGACATATAATGACTACCTTGCACAGCTGGCTCAAGATCAGCACCAGAAGTACACCGAGTACAAAGCGTGAGTGTGCACTTGAGTACACTGTAGGGGATGCTGTGTGTGTGTGTGTGTAGGTGTGTGTGTAGGTGTGTGTGTGTGTGTGTGTGTGTGTGTGTGTGTGTGTGTGTGTGTGTGTGTGTGTGTGTGTGTGTGTGTGTGTGTGTAGGTGTGTGTGTGTGTGTGTGTGTGTGTGCGTGCGTGCGTGCGTGCGTGCATGTGTGTGTGTGTTCATATCCATTTTGGTGTCACTTTTGAGTGTGTAATAGTGTACTGGTTGATGGCCTGATCTATTGCACTGTAGAGATATGACAAAGAGTAGCAAGGAGATTACAAAGATGTTGAAGGATCACGCTGCAGCCCTGAGGGAAATGGAGAAGTGGGTAGCACCATTGGCCACATCCACAATGTCACATGACTGTCATGTGACTGATAACTAACACTACCACTCCACATCTACATGTGGTATTCTAGCTAAACAACTGGAATAAGTTGTAGCCATGAACATTCCTCCATCTTCCACTATGCTCTCACTGTTATCCTGTGGCTTTCTCCTCTCTGTAGGAGGAACAAGGAACTGTTGGGAAGGAAACATGAGGTGAAAGTGATGAGTGAGAAGTTGGTGGAACAACTGAGGAACACCCATCCTTCGTTCACAAAGGACAAGGCCCTGGCCGCTCACAAGAAGGGTCAAGGAAAGGAGGGGGAGAAGAAGCAAGCAGGACAGCCAGAGGCAGCAGTTTAACTCCACCCAGTTTGTAGCAATGGTGACTACTGCAATCCAAAGCATTAATGCAGGGAGGCGGGCTGGTAGTGCTTTCTTCAGTGTGGCCCAATCAAGTGGGCAGTATGCACGCTTCATGACACCACATTATGAGCTAGTGCTCAACTGTGTATGTTTTATGTACGTATTTACTGTACTTAATGTTGTACATATAATGTATTGTTTTGTGCATGGTACTGATATATCAACTAACACTGCATGTGACAATCATGTGACAATCATGTGACAATCATGTGACAATAATCCTGTAAAGGCTCCTTGCTATGTATAACGTCAATGAATAATAAATGTTGGAGCATATGCAAAGAATATAAGATGCAAAGAAGAAAACATGTATACAGGACTAGAACAGGTCATTTCAGCTACAGAGGCCTTCATCAGCAGCAGTCTTAACAGTGGCTGTAGGCCTCATGGCCAAAACGTCCTATTAATTCATGTCTTGTTTCTTATCTGCATGCTATGTCTTTTGTCCCAATTTAAAGCTTCTTTCTCACTTTAATATGTGGCAATTGTGTGGTTTCCAAGAACGCTATCATTCTACACTACAAAGTATACTTGCCCTCACACAAGTGATATAATATTAATAGTAAACAAAATAATAATAATAATATTGCAGTGAAAAGGTAAAATACAGCTTCTCTTTCCTATGTATGTATACTGTTCACATGCACATCTATACAAAGTTGTATACGGCACTAGTTTGGTTCATGTGTCACAGGAGGCACTCGTACATCTGACTGGATATGATGTTGTTAATCTCACACAGCTGGTCATGCTGGCAGATAGCATCACACGTTTTGTATTTGGGACGAGACTGTCCAAAGCGGTTGTAGTAGTAGAGTTCAATGAGAGTGCTGTTTGAGATCATCCTGCAGGAGGGGCATTGAAGGAAGGAGGAGGAGGGGGGGAGGGGGGAGGAGGGGGAGAGGGAGGGGGAGGGGGAGGGGGAGGAGGGAGGGGGAGGAAGGGGAGAGGGAGGAGGAGGGGGAGGGGGAGGAGGGTGAGAGGGAGGAGAGGGAGGGGGAGGAGGGTGAGAGGGAGGGGGAGGAGGGTGAGAGGGAGGAGGGGGAGGGGAGGGGGAGGAGGAGGAGCAGTAGAGAATGATCAATGCATATATACATACATACGTGTGAATTAGTGTGATAGTGATCACTGCTGGATACAGATAGTCTAATGAATGAGTTGTACCAACCATGTTCCCTTCTGCATGAGTCCACATGTTACTGTATGTGTACTGATTTTCATGGGATGTAAATTTCACTTTGAAAAACTGTACAGTTACCTCTAAGTATATTTCAGGGATGCCCTTTGCCTCATGGGATGTTCACTTATTTTTGTGAACATCCACTAACTCGCAAAATTTGCGAAAATAAAGTCTCATGAAATTTTCTATACATACATTACACCATTGTACAATACACAGTAGCTCTTGAACAAGCTTGTGGTATAGTACATAACATACAGATATGATATACATTAGTCTGGGGTTACATCTACACATGAAGGGGATTGGGATGAAACTGAGGGAGAATTGGCAGCTCCAACCCCTTCTGTTCACATGTAGTCACTTACTGCACTGTGTAAGCTGCAGGTGCTTAACTTGCCTTTCTGCAAGTCCTGCCCAGGATGCTGCGCTGATATCAGGCATTTGGTACAGTGAGGTAGCAGTGTATATGTGTTCCCACTGGGGCACTTTGCCTTGTTTGTACAGCTCTGGCGTATGTGTGGGGGGAGGGATTGGAAGGTGAGTGTGAGGATGTTTGAGTGAGTGCATGGTTCACACTGCTGTATTCACTAAAGGCTGTGCTGCTCTCACCATTGGCCAGTGTAAGGTTCATGTGGAATTGTTGAAAGTCGAGTAGTTCATATGTGTCAGGGTCCATTTCAAATATTCTGTAGGAAGGATTCATGTCCGTAAATGGAGTGACTGATGGAGCAATCAGCAAGGCCTCGTACACTCCAGTGTTGTCCTTGGCCTGCAAGAAGGGGACAGGGAGAACCAGTGGAAGACAGATGTTGGGGAGTGGGTGGAGGTGGGAAGATGATGGTGAGAGGTGGGTGGAGGTGATAGTGAGAGGTGGGGGTGGGAATAGGCGGGATGCAAGTGGGGGTGGAGGAGATGGTGAGAGGCGGGGGTGGAGGAGATGGTGGGAGGTGGGGGTGGGAATAGGTGGGGTGGGGGTGGGGGTGGAGGTGATGGTGAGAGGTGGGGGTGGGAAGAGGTGGGGATGGAGGTGGTGCACATTGTACATGCACTGCAGCAAGCACTACACCATTACTGAGCCTCACCAGAGTGAACTGGTCCTGATGTGTATGGCCCAGTAGGAAGGAGATGATAGTCTTGTGGTACCTCCTGGAGATGTTCAGGAGGGACTCTCCAAACTCTGCCCGTGAACTGGTGTCTGATGGTGGGATGTGACCAATCACAAGAACCTATACCAACAAGCAAGGGGAAAAGTGGAAGGGTGGGGAGTACTTGTGGTGCGACTACACAGCACTGGGGACAACATCAACACACATGCCTACCCTTGACACACACACACAGCACATGTACACATACACTGTAGTACACTGTACATACCTTTATGCACATACAAACACACATGACACATGTGCACACAAACACATACACACACACAAACACACACATGTACACACACACGCATGCATGCACACACGCACGCACGCACACACACACACACCTTTTCTCCTGCCGCCTCAGCTGCCTCCAACGAGGAGTACAACCAGTCTAGGTACTTGGCATAGTAAGCGTTCTCATCATTCAGCAAGGTGTAAAAGTTGGCACCATACCTTTAGTATGGAAGTATTTACAGAGAAAGAAAATTCTTCCAATGATCAACCAAATAGAAGATACGTCATACTACTTCTCTGTATCAGTGCCTTAGACATCAGATCCTACTTGTACATTCTAATTTCTCTTTAACAACATTAAAACATCCATGCATACATGTACAAGTAAACAGTGAAGAGTTCTACGCTTTAACTTTCACAGGGTTAAACTTTCGCAGTTTTCAAGGATCAGCAACCATCCGTGAAAGTTTCAACCCGTGACAACTTACACAAGACTTTAGTTCTCCTGCTTGAGACTCTGCAACCGCGAAAGTCAAAATGCAAAAACCACAAAAACTCATGAAACGCAAAAGTTCAACTCCGCAAAAGTCAAAGCGCATTTTGATATTCTGATGACTAATAATGTGATGAATAAACCCATAAAAGTGAACAGTTGAAAGATAGGTTAGCCCATGAGGAGGATGCGTCCCTCATGGACCGCTAGATCTAGTGAGGTTCTGGGCACATGATTTCACCTCAATCTGAAGCCTCTGAGGCACATCACCACAGATCTCAGCAGGGATACTGATAGGTGGAATCTGAGCCAACCCATGACGACGCTGTACGGTTGCTCACGCTTCACTGCATTCTAATTCAAGTAATTCTAATCGACAGAAAGCTGATTGCCACATGCAGTGTGTCAACATGGGCAGGTATGTATACCACTTCAGTTGAAAGTATGGAGAAGTGGAATGTCTCCACTCGGATACACCAGACACAAATGGCCACCCTGACCTGACTCCCTTACCCATAGTCGGTGTTGAGAGCGAGTATCCTTAGTCCAGGGAACCCTTCAACCAGAGTGGTGTAGTAGCCACCTATACTGATGCTTGCCAGCTGAGCGGCACCCAACTTCAGCCACTTCTGCCATATCTTGGACAGAGACAATGTGAGGTTCTGTGAAGGAGAGGTTGCACTGTATAAAGGTAGCCGCTGCTGTTAATCACATTCACATGTCTAGCCTGCTATATTAGTACATCTCCAATATATAGATCAAGTGTATGTACATCCCCATTCCAAATCCCCAGTGTACATTGCCATTCCCAGTTCAAGTGTGTACAGTCCCATTCCCATATAACTGAGCACACTCAGCTGCTTTTGATGCAGTAAGCCCATGCGTACCTGGTACTCCCACTTGGGGGCATAGTACTGACTCTGAGGGAAGGACTCTGAATGTGCACAACAGCAAACAAGAGAGACAGAGAGAGCTCATAGGCAGTGTACTTAACATGTACACACAGCCATGAAATAGTGACAAGGTTACCACCATGATTCACAGTAATATGCTACAGATGTGCACAGACACACCACACACACACACACACACACACACACACACACACACACACACACACACACACACACACACACACACACACACACACACACACACACACACACACACACAGATGTAAAACACCCCCCAGCATGTACACACAAAGAGATGCAAGCACACATACACACATAGGTACCCCCCCCCTCCCCCCCCACACACACCATGATTCCCAATGGCAGGGTAGATGGTCACGTTTCCCAGTCCCTGCTGGATGTAGTCCACCAAGAACTGACTGGCTTCAATCTGTCCGCTAAACGACTCCATCCAGATGTCATGAGGCGGGTTGTCCCCTGTGTATACGACTATGTCTGGCGGGGGGTCCAGGGAGCTTATCTCCTTTAGGAACAGGTCCAGTGTTACTCGAGGAAGGTCACAGGAGTAGTCACCATAGTGTCCGGCAGAGCCCTGGAAGAAATGAAACTCAAGATATTCACCTTGGGAACCTACAACAGTGCATATGCAACAAAACATCGACGACACCTCACTGTAACTGATGGGTAGTTTGAACTAGTCAAAGAGGTAAGTTTAACAAAATGATGCCGTCATCGTCCTACTGCTCTGTTGCTGTCTGTGTGCTCCTCCTTCACTACTGACACTGGTGATACGTGACTGCAGTAGCACTATTAACCCAGTCTCACCTTTCCGGGCCACATGGTCCTACAGCAAATGTACAAGCCACAGTCTGTAGCACTGCCCTAGGAAGGAGGAGGGGGTACAGCAGGTCAAGGGTAGCTGAAAGGAGGGGGTACAGCAGGTCAAGGGTTGCTGAAAGGAGGGGGTACAGCAGGTCAAGGGTTGCTCCACAATTGAGACAATATATACCAAACCATTACAGAAAGGCACAACTATGCATGTCAAGTACCATATTCACTCTAGTTATCTGTACAGCCACTGTAGGATTACTTAATTATTTAGGCAGCCGTTTGGGCCAAGTGGACTCTGTTACAAAGTTAACTGCACCCATTCAATCACAGATTCCCTAAATGACTCTTAGCAGAAGTCACACATACCACACTCCAGCCACTTTACCATTGCCTTTTAACGTCCCCTCATTCAGTCTTCAATTCAAATTAGACTATAATGTTCACTAACTCAACTACAGTGAAACATGTCTATAGCAGCCACCTCTCTAAAACAGCCACCTTCCTTGCCCCCAATAGCACTTTGCTTGCAGTCTACCTCTGCAGAGCAGCCACCTCTCTATAAAGGCCAATTGTAACTGGCCCATAGATGGCCATCTTAGACAAGAGTCCCTTGAGGAGGGTCTAGCAGACTAGACAAGGCTGCATGCTGCACCATACGTACTTCTTTGTACAGGTGGTCCAAGTGGACATCACTAAACTGCAGTATCCTGATTCTGTCCCCTGCCTTCCTGCTTCTCTTCCCTCTGCTTCCCCTCCCACTTGGAGCCGCAGGTAGCACTCCTGACAAGAGTCCTTGCAAGTCCCCCTCTCTGAATACAGGCATGTTCTCATGTTTAAGTGGTACGTTCACTCGTAAGTCCTGCATGAAGTGTTTGTATCGGAGGAGAAACAACTTGTCCTCCCTCTCTCGAGCTAGCGTGCCCACATCAGTTGAAGGGCACACGTGGAGGTCCTGACAGAGAACTGTGGGATCAAACACCTTTTTGCTGAGCACGAATTGAATCTGGAGCATGGAATGGGTCACACTCACTGTACATGGTGATGTGTGTGTGTGTGTGTGTGTGTGTGTGTGTGTGTGTGTGTGTGTGTGTGTGTGTGTGTGTGTGTGTGTGTGTGTGTGTGTGTGTGTGTGTGTGTGTGTGTGTGTGTGTGTGTACGTGTGTGTGTGTTTGCATGTGCATGAATGCAAGAACTTAACCAACATGTTCCTCCATATAACACCAAACTAAACCACACATAGATATCTCCAGCTAACCACTTTCACTCACCACAGGGCCATAGGAGTCCACTAGTCCAGGGCACATGACATGGCCCTTCTCAAAGGTAGCATCCAGTGCCACTGTGCATGATAGGATAAAAACCTCCTTAAAGTCCTCAAAAGTCCTGTTAGCGTCCAAAATGTCTTGTATCTTCTGCACAACATCCTGCAACATGATAGGTGAGTTGGGGCAGTCAACAAGGGCTTCACAAGACACACAGTCTCAAGCACACACACTTTTTACCCCAATAACCATATCACTACCGAAGAGGATGAAGCAACAGAGGAGCACACTTCTTTGTAGGACACATTACAATACCAATTTTACACATGTAAACGCCAAGCTCCACACACAAGGGATAGTGTATCAATCACTGAAACAAAACGTGTTGTGTATCGCTCACTGAAACAAAACGTGTTGTGTATCGCTTACTGAAACAAAATGCCCATACACACACACACTGAATGGGCTGTGGCAACTAAATTTCTCTTTCAAAACTGAATCATCAATATGGACCCCTCCCACCCTTCACAGTGTCAACACATTATGATATTAAAGTAGCGAACATCAAGAGTTCTGAAATTCATATATTAAACACAGCCATTTAAGCTAAGGTACTAGTGCACTATGATACAGGACTACGCAGGTCTAGCGAAGACCGTCCCCCAGGGTCGGTGGTCTCAGGAAGGTTCCCCACTCACTATGCAGAAGGTACATAGCGTGGACCTCTGTTTGGACGCCGAAAGGCTGTCTGTTGGAAGTGCTCCGGAGGACGCGGCTGCAACCAGGCAGGAGAGGGTTACCGCTAGCAACAAAACACATTTTTGGCTGTTCGCCATGGTCGCCTTCGCTGGGCGCTCTGATAGGCACTTCGTCATGTGATGGATCACCAGTTTCTCATGACGTCACGCGCCAGGTATTTCCCCATATTAAGGCAGTGGTCAGGCTCAGTGCGATTCAGATGACGTATTTACAAGTGCGCGATTTGTACGCGGCCATGCAACCACTAGCGTCTACGTACAGTCACAAAGTTCATCTTATGAGATTTCTGTGTCCTCCAAGCATCCCTTCTCTCTTGCTGCTGCTTCTTAGCCAAAGCATCCTGCCTCTCAGCCACCTCAGGAGATGGCACAAACCTTCAATGGCGAAATAGTATACTGTTACTACAGTGAGGAAGGATACCTAAAAGCATATGCATATAAATACACATTAAACACATACTAAATATGTTATTAAATTTGCCACACACAGCTGCAAACACACTTGCTCTTTAGTATTCTTGCGACTGCTGGTATACTGATTCCAAATTGCTTAGCCAATTTGGTATGGGTCCACTCCTTGGGATCGGCTTCTCTCAAGAATCGCAGGTGTTCCATCTGATGCCAGAGCAGGCGCTTGTTGGGTCTCCATGCACCGTGCCGGGCTACATGCCGCTTCCTCTGAATTTGCATAGTTGGAGTGTCCTGCGGTCGTAGTGGGTCACTGTAGCTATCCCACTGCTCACTCAGACTGTCTGCACTATGATGCAACCGCCTGCAATGCAAGGCAGGACACTGTGCATACACACATACAGTTCAGCCGCAGCACAATAGACTCTAACATACAATTTACAGTAGCCCACAAACGGAAGTGCATTCCCCAGTCTGCGAGCCCAGTTAGCAACATACTGCTTAAGCTTACTGCTCTGGTTCAGTTGATTTGTGCTTGTCCTCGGTCGTCAGTGCACGATTGGGCACGGCATATCTTTCCACAATGATGGCGTTTGGTGTACGTGCTCTGAGCCAAAGAAAAACGCAGCTAGGTCGACAGTACCGGCAAATCCCACTCAGCGTAACTCCTGCCGCCATTTTTCAATATGCAGATCCAATTCCCATTCACAACTTTGGAATACGTACCAGACCTGTGAACATGGTTTAAGAAGATGCCGAAGAAAGCAAAATTGGGCACACATCCGAAAGCAGAAGAGGCGAGGGAAAGGAAGGCTAACCAAAAGATTGAGCAGCAGGCACGCAAACAGAAGGAGGCGGAAGATGAATACTGGAGAGATGACGACAAGGCGCTGAAGAAGAAAGCGGATAGGAAGGTCAGTGCTCACACGAAGTAGCTAGTCTTATGGTCTTGTAAGCCACCACATCATTAGTGTGTTCAATAGATCCACCTTACTCTCTGTGTACTTTAGATTGCATGGTGTAGTGCAAGTTCAATTCGCAGCATAATTTAGATAGCTCAGCCATATAGCTAGCTAGAGTACATTTCCAATGTTTTGTCTCATTTGCCCAAGGTATATCACACAATGAACAATGCACAATGACTCACATGTGCTTTGTGATATTCCTGTTTAGCACTATGCACTCATCTCTCTCTCATCCACTCCTCCCACTGTATCTTGGGAGAGCAATGTAGGCCTATTGATGCGAAACTTTTTACATTTATGGATTCTTGCATATGACGCATGTGAGTCATTGTACACCATGTGATGTGCATTAATTTTTGTAAATGTCCAATGAAACTGCTCTATTGCTGACTTCAAAAATTTGACCAACAAGCTGCATAGTGACCACGGGCAAAGTGCTCCCCTGTTTTGAGGGTATGTGCATATACTGTATTAATGTGTAAGGATGTGCTGTTTGTTCCCTGTGTGTGTTTATTGTCTTCAGAGTGAGAGAGACTGTAAGAAACAAGACACAGCTTCAAGGAAAGCGGAGAATCGAGCACTTTTGGAGGCCGAGGAAGAGGCAGTTGGTGGCAAGAAGGTCCAACGCGTCACAAGAGCACAGATTGAAGAACAGCAGGCACGGGAAAGGGAGAGACTGCAACAGGAAGCCAGGAGGAAAGAGATGGAGGCACAGAAAATCTCAGAGCAAGATTTTCTAGAAGAGAATCCAAACCAACTTCTTCGGCAAGCAGCCATGGAGGGAGAGGTTGAGGCTAGAAGTGTGGCAGAAGCGATTTCTGTGTTGCATGTGGGACAAGTGCAAGAGGAGACAAAGAGACTGACTTATGCAGAGTTTGAAGCCAGGGAGCTGCCCCTTGCAAAGGCCAGCAACCCCCACTTGAAACAGTCCCAGGTGAAGCAGCTTGTGTGGAAACAATGGCAAAAGTCCCCAGAAAACCCCGTCAATGCACCAATGAAAGTCAAAAGATGACCACTTGCAATTGATCGACCTGAATTCATGAGCATTCATACACAGTGAACATTCCAGCTATGTATGTGTATTGATCCAAGTCTTTTTTATTTGTTACCAATTATCATTCACTTACATATATATATGAGCGAGTTCAGTGAGACCACTTATCAGCTTAAAAGGAAAGTATATACTTGTAACAGCTTCTGTTCCAGTTTACTGCTTATATCTAAACATGCATAATTAAATGCATGGTATACATCTTTATGCAAGTTCATGGGTTGGTTGTGTACTTATGTGTGTATGTGTGAGTGCTTAGTTATACGTATTTCACTGCTAAAGGTGGCTCTAACTATACCATAACTGTGTGTGTTGCATGGCATTGCTGTTCATCTAGCATTTACTTGTATGTGTCGCGGATGCTCTTCACTTGCAACTCATTCCAGAAAGTGTTTGGATCAAGTCCAGTATCCCCCGTGAAGGAGAACAACGTCTTCTTGCCAGGCATCAGCAGGAAGCCGTTATCACTGTAAAACATAGCCAGAGAACAATATACATTGTAAGGCCCAACGCATGCATACACAACAAACGTACAGGAACTATAAACACGGGCTGGCAATAGATATAGCTCAGTGTACAGTGTTCTTTGCAATCTGGAATTTTAAGAAGTGTCCTTGCAAATACAGTATGTGTAAGTGGAAGTTGACTGATCCTACTCACACACCTGAAGTAGCCATCCACTTTGGTGTACAGGTAGACAAAGGGAGCAACAGCCTTGGATTCAAGTGAAAACTACATGAGAACCAGAAAGACAAGTACAAGATATGAAGTAACATGTGTAACACCTGCCACATGCCTCCTCTTCCCATTTAGGATTACAACAGTACTGCATGGGAGACTTCTGAGTGCATGGCTAAGTATCATATCTTGCTAAAATCTCGGAACAACTCTAGCCGATTTCAACAGGGACTGATGCACAAGTCAGACGTTTTGACCCCATTGACACCTTGCTGTGTTTTTGTAATCATTTATCACTAATGAGGATTCCTGGATTGGGGTCGAAACATCTGATTGACTCATACACCAGTCCATATTGTATAATTGACTAATAGACTAGTTGTTCCGAGAACTCACAACAATACTGTACATATCTATCTGAATGCAAAGACAACCAGTCACACTTGCTTCCTTTCAACTCACATGGGCCATATTCTCTTTGATGGCCTTGTCTGCGATGGAGATACTTGGTGGAGAGAAGTTGACAGTGGCCAATGATGTAGGGAAGAAGGTGTTCTCACACAGCACAGTGGAAGACCCAGTGTGGTTGGCAACCAGATGGAGGAAGCACCCACTGGACCCTCCCTGGCAGTTCTTGAACACAACACTCGAGGGCTCGCTCCAGACTCTTTTGGAGGAGAGCATTGGTAGCTCAACTTTGGACTGGCCAAAGGTCCCCTTCACTGCACCCTGCCAGAGAAGGGCATAGAGACACTGTACCACACTGATGATACTTGCATGTGTTCTCCTTCACATTACATGGCAGTAGGACAAAAAGGTTGACAATCAAGAAAATGGAATCTATACGCTAGAGTTTGTCGAAGGCTATGAACATTTTTTGCAGGCTGCATTGAGACAGGCTGGGCTGGAATGTTGCTTAGTTTGACGTATTAATGTGCTTAAATTGTGATACAGTAGAATTAACAAAGATGGTCACTGTATAAGGCAGCCACCTCTCTAAGGCATGCAGCCAGCCTTGCTAGCCCCATACGGCACTTACATACATAGCACTAAGACATTTGCAGCCTACCTCTGTAAAGCAGCCACCTCTCTACAAAGGCCAGTTATAACAGGCCCACAGGCAGGTTATAACAAGGTTTAGACCAGTTTCACTGTATTTTCACTAGGCAATCATGTACATCCACTGAAGGCCACCATATCCACCACCACTTACAGTACATGTATTACTAGTGTTATACATGCAGTGGAACCTAAGACGGTCACTGTGTAAGCCATCTCTCTAAAATGGTCAGCCTCCCTGGCCCCAAATAACTCTGAACATTGCAGGCTACCTCTGTAGACCAGCCGTCTCTCTATAAAGGTCAATTAAAACTGGCCCACAGGTGGCTGTCTTAGGCAGGTTTCACCATATAATGAAATCCCACACCATGCTGTACATAAGGTACCACCCACACTGCCTCTTTACATTCTGCATACACTCCAACACAAGCACACACACACATCCAATACACACAACATGGAAACACACACACACACACACACAAATCATGTAGGTATGCATACACTTACATCCCATCCAATGACTTTGATGGCAAAATCGACTTGCTGGCTGCTCTGATAGTTGTCACTCACAAGATAAACCATTATGTTGCCGTCCAGTTGGTAAGCTGAGATGAGGTACACGCTGTAGGCTCTCTTCACTCCATAGTGGAGCAGCTTCCAGCGACCTCCATACTCCAGGGAAGACCAAGTCTGTGCCTGCCAGATGTCATTCTGAGGAAGTGGGGAAGGTCAAGGTGTGTGTGTGTGTGTGTGTGTGTGTGTGTGTGTGTGTGTGTGTGTGTGTGTGTGTGTGTGTGTGTGTGCTGTGTGTGTGTGTGTGTCCATGCTCATTTCACCAGTTGCCAGTACAGTGTGCCCATGGTCCAGGATTCATTCCTGATCCGACGATAATGTTCTATCTGAGCCTCAATACACACAGACTGGACCACTTGAGTCAGATACACAAAATCTTCAAACTTCCGAGTAGCATTTGAACTAGAGCACATACACACTCCTCACACTTCACTCCTAACGCACCTTGTCTCGTGGGTAAAGAGACACTGCAAACATGAACTCCTGCCAGACCATCAGACCCAGCTCATCACAAATGTCATAAAACTCATCTCGCTGGTAGATTCCACCTCCCCTACACATACAGACAAGCATTAACACACTATACACATGTATAGGCTATTGTACCACAATATATGTACACACATTCCAAAGAGATCCAGTAAGAGGTCAGCACAATCTTGCATCACCATGACAACAAAGACACAAGTGCTGTAACTATGGATACCCAAATATGTATATACAAAATGAAGAGTCATGAGAGTCCAACTACTATTCTTTACATTCCATCACTACAGTCCAATGACTTAAACAAGTAACACTGCAGAAGCCCATGCCACACCGGGAGTTGTAGTGAAGAGTAGAACTTCTGAGCAAGGAAGGTATGTAAGGGCACACAGCACATATTATCAGAAACAAGATGTTCTGAACATGAGGCATTGTCAGCTGCTCAAGTCCGGAGTTTTGATTGGAACATAGTCTGATTATCATATTTCATCACCACAGTGCACTTAAATGGCTCACAATAGGCCAAGAAAGGATTGGTTACATTTTGTACAGCATTGCGCAAGTTGGTACTCCAAATGAAGCTCACCACACACGGACCATGTTCTGGTTGGCAACCACTGCAGCTTGGAGCACCTTCCTCAGGTAGGCACTGGTGACACGGCTCTCAAAGGCGTCCAGCGGGATCAGGTTGCTCCCCTTGACAAACATAGGGATTTCTGCAAGAGGACAGAGAAGTGTGTGCGTGCGCGCACGCGCGCGCGTGTGTGTGTGTGTGTGTGTGTGTGTGTGTGTGTGTGTGTGTGTGTGTGTGTGTGTGTGTGTTTGCCTGTGTGTGATGAATGTACGTGTGGTGATCACTAGGAGTGGCACATGCACACATATACGTATGCATGTGAATAGGGTGTCCAGGGTGTGTGTGGTGAGTGCACGCACACACACACACACACACATACACACACACACCAACAAGTGTTAAAGCATGTGTGCAGGCTTGCACTGTATCAAGTTGTGTGCCTGTGTGTGAGAGAGATATATAGCCATCACCATTAACTAGGAAGTAGAAGGTCTCTCCATCCGGAAGAGGGTCTCTGATAAGTTTGACATCTCGGAATCCAATACGTTTCTCAAATGACTGCACTGACTTCTTTCCAGTTGACTGAAAGGAAACATTGGCAGATAATGTGTACGTGTGTACCTGTGTGTGTGCGTGTGTGTGTTGCATGCTGAGTGGATTACACCTCACGTCATTTAGAGCAACCTTCACATCAACCACATATGTGGGATGGTCCCCATATCCATTTGGATACCACCATTTGACGCCAACATCAGAAAAGCCTAAACCCACTGTCAGGCATGTTTCCCCTCCAGCAGTTATGTTTACAGCCTGCAAACAGCAACCACAAAGTACTTTAACAGAGTTGTCGCTTGATGATCAAGGATGCTATGTGCAATGTCATGTTTAATGCACACCTGGGTGTACATTATTGTTCTATGGGCCCCCTGCAGACATAGCAATATTCTTATAAATAAATATTTATAATAACGTCACAAATAGCTATAATGCTGAATAGATGGCAGACTTGATAACTAACTAGACTTGTATAATTATGTAATAGTTAATGGCGACAAAGAGGTTTAGATGCACGTCACCATGACATCAGAATCTATAAGTTAATATAGCAACTCTACAGTCCAATCAACTCAAGTCTAGTCAGGCATCTAGCCATTTGTGTAGCCAGTTGTCTGGCAGTCGTCTAGTCATGTCTAGTCAGTCGTCTAGTCAGCTGTCACTTCTGGTCTGTACACATCCACACGCGCACACACACACACACACACACACACACACACACACCTCTTCTCCCAACCCGCCTGCAAGAGTTACAGAAGTTGACATGGTTACAGGAAATTTAGCTGGGGAAGAAGGTAGAGAGAAGAGATAGTGGGGACACAGGAAGGCTGAAAAGGAATTCATGTGAGGCAGTTTAAACACAAGGCATAGTACTAGATGGGTGGTTCCCCACTAGCAATGAGATATTCACCAGACTTATCATCAACCAGTCTAGCAAGCCAGACTTTTGTGCAAAACCCAACTTTGGATATTGCACAGTCTGGCTCACGAGACCAACTACCAGCTTCTTGTTAGTGTGCATTCATTAGCGGGAAAATTACCATTGTCAGGAACTTGTGCACAGATGCGTGTTTCAACAAAGAAAGTGTTCCCTGTCTTGTCATACCAGACTCGTGGAACCACATCAGTGACAAGACCAACGTTGAACCCTACCAGGGATATGGAGCGCCAAATACCAACGGGGGCAAATGCTGGTCCCCAGTCCCAACCAAAATCTGGGAATGGAAAGAGAGTACATGACATCACAATATAATCCTGAGTGTGTTGCAGTGTTTGGCACAACAGCTCACCTGACTGTGCCTTACGTATGAAGTTCCGCACTGTCTTAACATACTGGCTGTACACATAGGTGGGTATGTTGTAGGGATAGCTACTGTTCAGCATGTCGGCGTACTTCACTGGAGACTCAAAATTCACTTCAATGACGTTTTGTCCCTCCTGAATAAAGTACTGCACAGAACAGACTCCCCTGACTCACTTACTGTACATGTTAAGGATATGCACGTACTATAGAGTTCCTACATTTGTTCATGTATACATTGTACATTGTGTGAGCTTCCTTTCTAAGTTGCAGATCGAGAAGCAACCTTCTGGGATAAAGTCTTGCCCAAAAAGACTTCTGAATTGGCCATTAATACAGTGCAATCATCTATGTTGTCAACAAGGCTCCATCCAAAGTGTAATCACATCAAGGACATTGCATTTTGCAAACACATATTATAATGTCTACTGTATACAGTTGATTTCAGAATGGTTGGCCAAAATGGCAAAGGGCAGAACGGCCAAGTGGAGTGGTGTCACTATTAGTTTAACTGCTTGTCATTATGTCACACCTATTGGTCAGCATTGCCATTTGCCATGATGTCATGCCATTTGCCATTTGCCCATTTTGGACAGCCATTTTTGAAATCAACTGTACCACAAAGTGTGTAGACCACTTGGTGTTCTTAACAGTGGCATGACATGGCACCTGAACCATTATCTGATGAGAAGTGCAATGGAAGCATTGAATACCTGAGCACTGTCAAGGAAATATCGTCTGTGTTGGTTGTTGGGAGAAGCTGAGAACCCTTTTCCGTTGAAGCTGGAAGAGAGGAGGGCACTTCTCATGCACGCATATCACTCAACAAATGGTTAGATTGAGTTGTACTTCATATTGTTGTACAGGTACGCACTAACACACAAGAAGCTTCACTACTTCTTCCATGCATGAAGTTACAGTGCAGACCTGATGTTGACTACTGTGTCCAGCCCATCACATTGCAGCCACACATTGTCATACTTAAAGAGGTCAGAGGGCAACATAAACTTCTTTGCATAGATCCACTTCTCATTGACAATCCACACGTAGTCCCTCTCATTGTAGCCCCCTACATGAGTGAAACATGCAGTACAGAATTACAGATATAGCTACTTGGCACATGCTCATCTCAAGCAGAATATATGCAGGCAGTGATGCATGCATGCATGCAAATACACACAGTAATGTCTGTCTATAAGGTTAATGATTATGTGAACAGTATTAGCAACCAACCAGCATAAATAAAGCACAAATAATCATAATACACTACATTAATATTCTGCCTCTGTACATGTAATGCAGCCACCTTTCTATACATGGCGGATATAGCTAACAGGACAAAGGTGTTTATTTGAAATATTAGACTGGTTTGTTGTGTTTTTAGTTAGCCCCACTATTGTTGTCAAAAAGCAATTTCCCAGATGGCTAGCTATTCTATTTTAGCTACCAAAGAGCTACATCATGTCATAGCAATTGATTGGCAATGCAAAGCTCACAATAGGGATCGCCAATGATGCCAGCATTCCTGCAGTACGCACAGAGATCAAAGAGTGCACATAAACTTGCAGCATCGTGATCTAGCGCGCTGTGCAGGACGGTGCGTGCGGTGTGACGTACAATAAATCCAAATGCGCCTGTCCGGGTACCACAGCACCGACGTTAGACACGTTACCGCTGGCATCTCGCAATATCCAGTCGTTTCCATCCAGATCGATCGTGAGGGGAGCCTCCTGCCCGCAGGACAGTCCGAGAAGAAACAGGATCGCTACACGGCCAATTGCAGCCATTTTTTCAATAAGCTACGTCATTACGCATCATCACTCGCCTTGGTGCGACTGTGCAGAAGCAAAGAGGAGGGAGCTAGACGGAGTTCATGCGTATGGAAAGTGCACGTCAGAACATGACCTAACGAGAATCCTAGCTAACCATGTCTTCAGTAAGCAGCAATGGAGGGAGAGATGGATGTCATAAGTATTATACATATGTATAAGAAGAGATTAACGTAGCTACAGTATGGGTAGAGTTGGAAGCAAGAGATTGAGCTGTTGTCATCTAGCAGATTAATACCACCACTCTCATGCATGCATGCACCAGATGCAGTCACACAGAGGTGAAGCAGCTCACGTGGAAGCATGACTAGTATAATTACGTGAATGAATTGGTATCATCATCTGTAGAGTTCACTTGTATGTGTCACGGATGCTCTTCACTTGCAACTCGTCCCAGAAAGTGTTTGGATCAAGTTCAGTATCTCCTGTGAAGGAGAACAATGTCTTCTTGCCAGGCATTAGCAGGAAGCCATTATCACTGTAAAACATAGCAACACACCAGCACACACGGTAAGAACCAACTCAACCAACACTTTGTGAACCTAGGGCAGGGATGCTATGAACTTGGGCTGGCAACAGATGAAAATTCTTACAAAGAAAAGCTTAAACAAGTTAACATTTTGAGCTATTGTCTAAAATTTACTGATGAAGCAAGCTGATGTTTGTGTATATAATTTTGGTTAGTTGAGTATAGTATTATACAATGTAGTGGAAAATGATCAACTGATGTAGCTATGCTACTCACACACCTGAAGTAGCCATCCACTTTAGTGTACAAGTAGACAAAGGGAGCAACAGCCTTGGATTCAAGTGAAAACTACATGAGGACCAAGAAGGATGAGAATACATAATATGATGTGGAGCAACATCTGGTACAGGCTTTCCTGGCCCATTTTGGATTACAACTATACTGTATTAATTTAATCTGAGTGCAAGCACACAATCAGTCACACTTGCTTCCTTCCAACTCACATGGGCCATATTCTCTTTGATGGCCTTGTCTGTGATGGAGATACTTGGTGGAGAGAAGTTGACAGTGGCCAATGATGTAGGGAAGAAGGTGTTCTCACACAGCACAGTGGAAGACCCAGTGTGGTTGGCAACCAGATGGAGGAAGCACCCACTGGACCCTCCCTGGCAGTTCTTGAACACAACACTCGAGGGCTCGCTCCAGACCCTCTTGGAGGACAGCATTGGTAGCTCAACTTTGGACTGTCCAAAGGTTCCCTTCACTGCACCCTGCCAGAGAAGGGCATAGAGACACTGTACCACACTGATGATACTTAAGCTCTTGTGTTCACTCTTGCAGTAGAGGGCAAGAGGGGAAATATTGTAGATGGTCTATGTACCAAAGCTATGCAAACGAAAGACAACGTTGTGAACTACACATGGTAGGAGAGGGCTTTCCTACCACATGTAGTTCTCTTTCATTTGTGTAACCATGGTACATAGACCATCTCCATTAGCATTTCAATAATGCACTGATTAGACAGTGTGGGAGTTACAAAAGAGGCTCTGGATAGAGCACACCCACAACAGTACTCAAGGGGGAAATGGATCAATAACTGTTGGCAGTGACCAGTGGTTCAGTTGCCAAAGGGTTGGCTATAGATCTGGAGGTTGCTGGCTCTGGTCCGACTCACTGCCATTTTCTCCTCCCCCTCTCTCTTTCCTACCATGTGTAGGTAGTCCACAATGCTGTCTTTTGTAAGGAAAATATTAATAAGTAATACTACAGGATCTATGTAAAGGTTTAGTAAATTCTAAGAACAACTGTAACAGTTTTGCCAGCTGAAGACAGGGCTTGAATCTCACTCAGTTTGATGTACTTAGTCTAATGGGCTAAAAAATTAATGGTGATATATTCACCAATAATACAATCCTTTACCCACTGAAAGCCACCACAGCAACCGCCTACAACACCAGTACTGTACAAAACTGCATCTATAGATACTCTACACTCTCCTACACATACACATACACATACACATACACATACACATACACATACACATACACATACACATACACATACAGTACAATATGTGATACACATGAAACAGAACAAGTACACACAAATCATGTAGGTATGCATACACTCACATCCCATCCAATGACTTTGATGGCAAAATCGACTTGCTGGCTGCTCTGATAGTTGTCACTTACAAGATAAACTGTTATGTTGCTGTCCAGTTGGTAAGCTGAGATGAGGTACACGCTGTAGGCTCTCTTCACTCCATAGTGGAGCAGCTTCCAGCGACCTCCATATTCCAGAGAAGACCAAGTCTGTGCCTGCCAGATGTCATTCTGAGGAAGTGGGGAAGGTCAAGGTGTGTGTGTGTGTATGCGTGTGTGTGCATGTGTGTGTGTGCGTGCATGCATGCATGTGTGTGGCCTGTAACACTCCATCCTCGTGGAGGCCTAAATTGCAAGTAGTGCATGGATGGACGTGATGTGTGTGTGTGTGCGTGCGTGTGTGCTGAAAGTGTGTGTGTGTGTGTCCATGCTCATTTCACCAGTTGCCAGTACAGTGTGCCCATGGTCCAGGATTCATTCCTGATCCGACGATAATGTTCTATCTGAGCCTCAATACAGACAGACTGGACCACTTGAGTCAGGTACACAAAATCCTCAAACTTCCGAGTAGCGTTTGAACTAGAGTGCATACAGATGGAGGAAGAACACAACAGCAAAACAGATGAGAAAAAAAATGCACATCATTGACTTTATAAGGATGAAAACGATCACAGACTACACATTGCAGTATGCACTACTGAGGGAGGAGCCGAGGAAGATTCAGACTATCATGTTCATTACTTCCAGACTATCCCGTCATTGCAACATGTATGTAGTGGACTCAGAGAACACCATGATGGGTAACAGTGGGGTCCTGTGAGTGGCCGAGGGTGATAGCTGAGCTACATTTGGATAAAGAGAAGTTACTGACCTGTCTGGTAATCGTGTGAAGTTCTTAACAAATGTTTCCAGCTCCTGATTGCCATCTGGGTGATGCTGGCGCTGATTCATGAATGGGGAGTCATTGCCCCACATCTGTAACAATAGACAGACAGACAAACAGACAGACAGACAGACAGACATACATGCAGTCTGCAGTGATGGGCTGTGTGATTGTTCAACTCACCGTTGTGTTTGACACTTGCAACCAGGCGTGGATGGAAGGATAACTCTGATACCCAAATTCACTAGCAAATCTCGGTCTCGGAAACCGTGTAACATCGGTGCACAAATGGTCATAGTCATATCTACTCAATACAGGAAGAACCTGACAGTTGCTACAGTACACACTAATATGTTTGCTGTGTTGGGGTGCCTGAAGAGTACCTGTGTACGTCCCCATAGTGAGTGTCCTGGGAGAAACCCCAACGCTGAATGAGCAAGCCTTGAGCAGGCTCCTCTACAAGGAACCCATTGGAGGGGCTAGCAGGCCAGTACGGCCGAGTGGTGTCCTGAAACAACACAATGATTGAAGGATAGACTTACAAAGGACGACTCCTTCACAAGGCAATAACACATTCATTCAGCCACACACACTTTTTTATGCAACACACACACACACACACACACACACACACACACACACACACACACACACCTCAGCCAACAGGGTTATATGCACAGTTTTGTCATAGAGTGCACTGTAGTCCACAATGTACGTTGCACCATAGCCCATTGCAATGTCCTATGAGGCAGAGAACGGAACAAAGCTCATACCAGTAATGCAATAGCGTGGAAACTGAGTTCGCAACACCTCCCTAGTAGTTCTCTGGGAAGTCACTAGCCAAAGATTTGATTCTTCACCAAACATTTCGGCAGCTGACTGCCGAAACGTTTGGTAAAGAATACGTAAATCTTTGGCTAGTGACTTCCAAGAGAACTACCAGGGATGCAACCTAGCCGGACAAGCTTCTTCAACACCTCACTAACGAAGATAGTGCCTGCTGTCCCAGCTACATAGAGATGTGTACAAATCTACCTCTGAAATAAGGACACCTCTCTAATCAGGACACCTGTGTCTGCCTCAAATGGTCACAACTATGTCCAGAGTAGAAGGTTCTACTGTAGTAAGTATCACAGGTCATAGAAAGACGAAACACCCAATGACCACACTTGTACACAGCCCATTTGTCGTAGCAACAAAACTTCCCTCCCAAGCTCCACCCACCTGGTTTTCGTTGTTGCCACTCCAGAGAACAACGCTGGGATGGTGGCCGAGGCGTCTCACCTGGTGCTTTACTTCTTCTGCTACATTGTCCAGGAAGTCCTGCTCATTCCAGGGTGTGTGTGTGTGTGTGTGTGTGTGTGTGTGTGTGTGTGTGTGTGTGTGTGTGTGTGTGTGTGTGTGTGTGTGTGTGTGTGTGCGCATGTGTGTGTGACAGAGAGTGGGTTTGTATGTGAAAATATGTGGTGTGGGTATGGTGTGGAGATTACATGCACAAAATCAAGAGTGAGATTGGTGAATGGAACATCCGGCCACAAAACTCTTGCACCACTCTCCCTCTGGTCCTCATCCACTCCCTGTCTCCCCCATCACACCTCACACACCACTCCTAACACTTCACACTTCCAACACACCTCACATCTTACTCCTAATTACACATCACACTTCCAAAACACCTCACACCTGTCCTCACACCTCACACTCCTCACACTTCACTCCTAACACACCTTGTCTCTTGGGTAAAGAGACACCGCAAACATGAACTCCTGCCAGACCATCAGACCCAGCTCATCACAAACGTCATAAAACTCATCTCGTTGATAGATTCCACCTCCCCTACACATACAGTAAGGGAGAAGCATTGCATACGGTAGGCTACAGTAGCACACCACACACACGTTACACAGAGATTCAATAAGTGGTCGGCGTCAACTTGAATAACCATGGCAACAAGGAGCAGTGGGGTGAGATGAGGAGCAGTGGGATGAGTGGGCATGTACGTATGTACTGTATGTACTAAACTAACCATCACAGTACATGACAAGGATGTAAGAGAACCTTTTATATACGTATTACACCAATATAATTGCAATATACTCCATCAACCTAAATTACGCAAGCAACAACAGACTGGTTACAATGTGTTGTACAGCATTGTGCAAGTTGGTACTCCAAATGAAGCTTACGTACCACACACGTATCATGTTCTGGTTGGCAACCACTGCAGCTTGGAGCACCTTCCTCAGGTAGGCACTAGTGACACGGCTCTCAAAGGCATCCAGCGGGATCAGGTTGCTGCCTTTGACAAACACAGGGATATCTGCAAGAGAAGAGGGGATAGAATACATGTGTGTTTGTGTGTGTGTGTGTGTGCGCGCGCGCTGTTTGCGTGTGTAGTGTTCTTAAGTACGTATGTGTGTGCGTGTGGGTGTATGTGTTTGGGTGTGGATGTGTGTGCATCTGTGTTTGTGTGAATGTGTGCATGCTTGCACTATATCATGCTGTGTGCCTGTGTGAGAGATATAGCCATCACCATTAACTCTGAAGTAGAAGGTCTCTCCATCTGGAAGTGGGTCTCTAATAAGTTTGACATCTCGGAATCCAATACGTTTCTCAAATGATTGCACTGCCTTCTTTCCAGTTGACTGAAAGAGAACATTGGCAGATAATGTGTACCTGTGTACCTGTGTGTGTGCGTGTGCGCGCGCGTGTGTGTGCATGTGTGTGTGCATTTGCATGTGCACGTGTGTGTGTGTTTGCGTGTGTGTGTGTTGTGTATGTGTGTGTGTGTGTGTGTGTGTGTGTGTGTGTGTGTGTGTGTGTGTGTGTGTGTGTGTGTGTGTGTGTGTGTGTGTGTGTGTGTGTGTGTGTACGTGTGTATGTGTGTGTGTGTGTGTGTGTGTGTGTGTACATGTGTATGTGTGTGTGTGTACATGTGTATGTGTGTGTGTGTGTGTGTGTGTGTGTGTGTGTGTGTGTGTGTGGTGTGTGTGTGTGTGGTTTACAACTCACATCAGTTAGAGTAACATTCGCTGTAACTACATACGTGGGATGGTCCCCATATCCATTTGGATACCACCATTTGACACTCAAACTAGAAACACTTAAAAGCACTCTCAAGCAAGTTTCCCCTCCAGCAGTAATCTTCACATCCTGTGAACAGTAACTACATGTAAACACACTATCCCCTTCAAAATATACAGTACACACACATGCACACCACACACTAAGGGCTGTTAAATGTGCATTGCTAGCAATACTATAGTTACAGGCATTTTGGCTAATGTCTATCATAGTAAAATGGAAGCAAAATAAATTTTAAAAAGGTTAAGGTAGTGTTGATTTCCAGAAATGGCAAATTCTGGGACATGGGCACATGACCAATAGAAACACATAATCCTATACATTAAGGCTAATTTGGCAGGTTGAGAAGTCCAGGTTTTGGTGGGTACCAATTGCAGCAATGTTTTCCAAGTTTCTGTGTGCATAAAACTTCTTCCCTGTGCAAAATAATATTTGTGGGCACAATTTAGCAATTTTGCACCACTTACTAAATTCGCTGCAATTGATCGTGTTAAATTTAGTAGCCATAAAAAATGACAGTTGCCTTCACACGTTGAGTTCATTGAAGCCAATGGCCTATGGAGGAGTCACATGCATACGGCTGTTATCAACCTCTTCCTTCCATCTTTCCATCCTGTCAAGTGTCTCTCTCCCTGATTAATATCCTAGTCCACGTGTGTTTGGGAGTCCGGACATGACCACTTCTCTCAAAGAATGCCATGTGACTCCAGTAACATTCAGTTGTGGCTTTCATTCTTACCTAGATTAACTCTTGTGGGAAACACAATGGTGGCATCAACATGATAATTTTATATTTCAGCTTGGATACCCGTACATGCACATGTACATATGTACACATTCGCGCATGACACACACACACACACACACACACACACACACACACACGTACACACATGCACACACACCACACACACGCACGCACACACCACACACACACCACGCGCACGCACGCACGCACACACACACACACACACACACACACACACACACACACACACACTGCCTCTTGTCCATCCTTGCCTGCAACTGTTACAGAAGCTGATAGGGCTACAGGGAAACTGGCTGGGGAAGAAGGTAGAGCAATGAGACACAGTGGCAGTAATAGAAGGGAGGAAAAGGAAATGTGGAACAGTGTAAGTACAAGGTAACAAGAAATGGGGTACTACACCATTCTGCACACCCAGGAGCAGATACACAAGAAAAGAATCAATCAATCAGCAGGGTAAAATGTCTCTACTTCTGAGGTTGTCCTATACTACTGGAGGTTGTCCTATACTACTGGAGGTTGTGTTATACCACTGGAGGTTGTCTTATACTACTGGAGGTTGTCCTCTACTACTGGAGGTTGTCCTATACTACTGGAGGTTGTCCTATATCACTGGAGGTAGTCCCATACTACTGGAGGTTGTCTTATACCACTGGAGGTTGTCCTATACTACTGGAGGTTGTGTTATACCACTGGAGGTTGTCTTATACTACTGGAGGTTGTGTTATACCACTGGAGGTTGTCTTATACTACTGGAGGTTGTCCTCTACTACTGGAGGTTGTCCTATACCACTGGAGGTTGTCCTATACTACTGGAGGTTGTCCTATACCACTGGAGGTTGTCTTATACTACTGGAGGTTGTCCTATACCACTGGAGGTTGTCTTATACTACTGGAGGTTGTCCTATACTACTGGAGGTTGTCCTATACTACTGGAGGTTGTCCTATATATACAACTGGAGATTGTGTAGGGAAGGAAGACAAACTGGGAGGGCAGACTTGAGGAAATGAGGAGTGACAGGAAACTCTTTGTACAAGGAAGATTGAGAAAAAGGCCATGATTGAGTCTTAATTAGACTTAGAAGAGAAAGAAGAGTAAAACAAGTAATGTTTATTATCAACTTTTTAATTTTTTTACTAGCAAAAATATCAACCATCCACACTATCGACCTGTTAGCAGTGAGCAATAAGTGGGAATTAATTACGTACCATTGTTGGGAACTTGTGCACAGATGAGAGTGCTCACAAGGAAAGTATTCCCTGTCTTGATGTAAGAGACTTGTGGAACCACATCAGTGACAAGACCAACGTTGAACCCTACCAGGGATATGGAGCGCCAAATACCAACGGGGGCAAATGCTGGTCCCCAGTCCCAACCAAAATCTGGGAATGGAAAGAGAGTACATGATATCACAATATAATCCTGAGTGTGTTGTAGTGTTTGGCACAACAGCTCACCTGACTGTGCCTTACGTATGAAGTTTCGCACTGTCTTAACATACTGGCTGTTCACAAAGGTGGGTATGTTGTAGGGGTAGCTACTGTTCAGCATGTCGGCGTACTTCACTGGAGACTCAAAAGACACTTCAATGAAGTTGTACCCCTCATGCAGAACCTCCTACAGCGAACAGACACAACCGACACACTTGTGCAGTTAACCAGAAGTTCTGTTGAACTGTTTCCTCACTGGCATGACCTAATGATGACTGCAGCAGATCGAGGTAGATATGCATGAATTACATTCATCAGTACCTTGATATTGTCGAAGAAGTATCGCCTGTGCTGGTTGCTGGGAAGAGAAGAGATGCCTGGTCCATTGATGCTGCAAGAAGTGAGGACAATTCAGAAAACAGTGCTGTCTAGCATGCCAGCCCCTCCCTGCTTCAGGAGTTAGTGTGTTGAGTGAGTGCATCGTGTACAGACTATGTACATTAGAGTATATGAACAATGAACACAGTAATCAAATACTGATGTAATGGTGGGCTTCAAATTCAGCACCTTGCATTGTGCAATGCAATTTCTTATAACAACCGACACATTTACTATTGCAGAGACATGTGAAGTGAAAGGGTATGTACTTGTGCTGGTGTGGCAGTGGTGGTAACCCACCTGCACACATCACTCAACGCACACACAGATGGATTGAGTTGCTGTAGCATGCACTGACATACAAAGAGTCCCCCCATTCACTACTTCTTTCAAGCTGCTACAGTACAGACTGACCTGATATTGGCTACTGTGTCCAGCCCATCACACTGCAGCCACACATTGTCATACTGCAAGAGGTCAGCTGAGGATAGCTCAAACTTCTTTGCATAGATCCAGGTCTCATTGACAATCCACACGTAGTCCCTCTCATTGTAGCCCCCTACATGAGTGAAGCAATGCAGTACAGATATAGCTACTTGGCACACATGCAATCAAAGCAGCACACAGTATAAGGTCATGATACATGTATGTGCATACAGTGGGATCGGTCTATGGTGGTTGCTGCATAATGCAGCCACCTCTCATAACAGCCAGCCTCCTGGTGTTGATTGAATACATACAGGACTTGATAGCACTAGAAAACAGCACCTTACCGCTGTAATGCAGCCACTTCTCTATAAATGCCATGCCCACAGGTGGCTGTCTTACACAGGCTCACTAGCTGTACAGGTCACTACATTTGCTAGAATATTTTAATAATTACTAACCCAACGAATTAACTCACAGTAAGGGTCTCCAATGATGCCAACTCTCCTGCAGCATACACGAAGATCGTAGCGTGTACATGCATTGCATTAAAGTAACAAACTCGCGACGTAACACGCAGCGCAGGATGGTGCGTGCGGCTTGACCTACATCAAATCCAAGTGCGCCTGCCCGGGGACGACACCTCCAACGTTGGATACGTTCATGCTTGCGCTCCGCATGATCCAGTCTACTCCATCCAGCTCGAACATGAGGGGAGCTTCCTGCCCGCAGGACAGCCCGAGCAAGAACAGCAAAAATATACAGCTGATTGCAGCCATTTTTAATTGAAATCAGAAATAAAAATGAAAACGTCATCATGCATCATCACTGGGATTTCCAGCTGGAATACTGGATTTCAGCACACTTTCCATAGTTGTCAACTGTCTGATTTCACTGGCGATTTTGGCCTCCATTTTATTGTATACTTTTGGTGTGCAGCCCAGACTCAACAGCATTTCCTTGGCAACCCTACATGGACAGACAGACATAGAGTGCGAATATGTATGAGCAGGAGAGAAGTCCATAAAATGGAGAAGTAGTTCGTGTCAATACTTACACAAAACATATGAATTCCAACTTCAACTTCAAAGCTACAGATGACATACACACACCAAAAGCCAAGCAACACACTAGACTCCACAGCTGTCAGTTATGTACATCATTCTGTCAGACATCTCATTTTGTTAGTGACATCATTCTGTCAGTCATGTCATTCTGTTAGTGATGCCATTCTGTCATACATGTCATTCTGTTAGTGACACCATTCTGTCAGTCATGTCATTCTGTTAGTGGCGCCATTCTGTCAGACATGTCATTCTGTTAGTGGCGCCATTCTGTCAGACATGTTATTCTGTTAGTGACGCCATTCTGTCAGTCATGTTATCTCTGTAGCTTACCTGACCACCAGCTCGCTGTCGTCCAGAGACACAAGTGACTGTAGTTCATCAACAATCTGCTGTGACCGTACCCCCAGGTTCTTCACAGCCTGGCAGGCCTCAGCTCTAAGGACCTCACTCCGGTCAAACCGCATGCACCACAGCAGACGATCCAGGACACCCTCATGGAGATGGACTAGCAAGCCTAGACCTGAGGGATGCGAATGGTATCAGTATTCAGTCATGACTGCTGCTTCAATACGAGGCAAATACATTAGAAGTGGTAGGAGGTGCCAAGCATCATTTGACCACCCGAGTGGGCTCATCACAACTGGGTCACAGTGTTAGCTGTGTTTACTGCTACTTCACAATGCATCTAACTCACATTGGATGGTGTGTGCCTTGACTTTGATGGAGGGGTCTTCCATGAGGGACACCAGAGCATCTATCACCTCCTGGTTCTCCAGATGCAGTTTGGCAGCCGCCTACAGGAGATGTGGTGGAGGTGTGTTAGTCTTGCATGCCAGACCGCTACCTCCCCTCCATTTTCATATGAATACATCATGACGTAATCATACAAAATGCACTCACTGAGGCTGCCTCAATGCGTACTGAGATGTGATGGTCTCTGAAGCAGGTGAGGAAAGGGGAAAGCATCTGTGCAGTCATCAAGTTCAAGGCCACCATCTTCTTCAAGGCATCAAGACGGACTCGCTCCTCTGGGGTCTGCAAACGCTGACACAGTTCATCATGGACCAACTGAAGTTGAGTAGGGGTAGAGAGGGAGGTGGGAGGAGGGAGGTGGGAGGTGGGTGTACTCGATAGTACTGTCTATGGAGTTAGGACTGAAGGGCCATACCATGTACCAAAGGTCTCCACTGTCTATGAGCCTACTGTGTGTGCACAGGCTCTCTACCCACTTTTCCCTTGCCCAGCTTCCCCAGCGCTTCAGCTGCCACGTCTCTGACTTCAGGGCTCCAGTCCTTCCACATTAGCACCACCAGCTTGTCACACACATCCTGAACACACACGTAATACAAGCAAACAAATCAGTGCACACACAGAGAAACACAAAAACAGAAAGCACCAACACACACACCATACACGAAATGCACAGATGGAGACAGACAGACAGATAAGTACTGTACGTACAATAATACACACAGTACATGACAACAGGGGATTAATCAAATAGCACACATCACATTGAACTGCAAAGCTGCATCTACACCGTCAGACCTCTGTGTCCCTCCACCAGAGTACACAGAAGGAGACAAACAGCCGAGGTATGCATCCACTCTCACCTTGGTGACGGGACCGTGCAGCATTGGGAGGGCCGTGCATGCTGCCAGCCTCTCCTGCCACCCACTGCTGTTCAACTGCTCCGTCACTGTAGCGTACACCAAGGTCTGTTGGAAGGAACACCACAGAGACAAGGACACACTGTCACATGTCACTGAGACAAGGACACACATACCTGGTACACACAATGAGGGATGGACACTGTGTGCTTCAACTACATAATAACAGAGGGCAATTTAGTCTGACAGGTCTTCCATGCAGGATTGAGATGGTGTGGATGGACATGGGAGAATTGAGTCTACACTCACAGATGCTTCTCTCTCCCTTCATGTGCGTACACACTACCTATAGGTGTACTGTGTGGTAGGTGCACTGTGTGGTAGGTGTACTGTATGGTAGGTGCACTGTGTGGTGGGTGTACTGTGTGGTAGGTGCACTGTGTGGTAGGTGTACTGTGTGGTAGGTGTACTGTGTGGTAGGTGCACTGTGTGGTAGGTGCACTGTGTGGTGGGTGTACTGTGTGGTGGGTGTACTGTGTGGTAGGTGCACTGTGTGGTAGGTGTACTGTGTGGTAGGTGTACTGTGTGGTAGGTGTACTGTGTGGTAGGTGTACTGTGTGGTAGGTGTACTGTATGGTAGGTGTACTGTGTGGTAGGTGCACTGTGTGGTAGGTGTACTGTATGGTAGGTGTACTGTGTGGTAGGTGCACTGTGTGGTAGGTGTACTGTATGGTAGGTGTACTGTGTGGTAGGTGCACTGTGTGGTAGGTGTACTGTGTGGTAGGTGTACTGTGTGGTAGGTGCACTGTGTGGTAGGTGCACTGTGTGGTGGGTGTACTGTGTGGTGGGTGTACTGTGTGGTAGGTGCACTGTGTGGTAGGTGTACTGTGTGGTAGGTGTACTGTGTGGTAGGTGTACTGTGTGGTAGGTGCACTGTGTGGTAGGTGCACTGTGTGGTAGGTGTACTGTGTGGTAGGTGTACTGTGTGGTAGGTGTACTGTATGGTAGGTGCACTGTGTGGTAGGTGTACTGTATGGTAGGTGTACTGTGTGGTGGGTGTACTGTGTGGTGGGTGTACTGTGTGGTAGGTGTACTGTGTGGTAGGTGCACTGTGTGGTGGGTGTACTGTGTGGTAGGTGTACTGTGTGGTAGGTGTACTGTGTGGTAGGTGTACTGTGTGGTAGGTGCACTGTATGGTAGGTGTACTGTGTGGTAGGTGCACTGTGTGGTAGGTGCACTGTGTGGTGGGTGCACTGTGTGGTAGGTGTACTGTGTGGTGGGTGTACTGTGTGGTAGGTGTACTGTGTGGTAGGTGCACTGTGTGGTGGGTGTACTGTGTGGTAGGTGTACTGTGTGGTAGGTGTACTGTGTGGTAGGTGTACTGTGTGGTAGGTGCACTGTGTGGTGGGTGTACTGTGTGGTAGGTGTACTGTGTGGTAGGTGTACTGTGTGGTAGGTGCACTGTATGGTAGGTGTACTGTGTGGTAGGTGCACTGTGTGGTAGGTGCACTGTGTGGTGGGTGCACTGTGTGGTGGGTGCACTGTGTGGTGGGTGTACTGTGTGGTAGGTGCACTGTGTGGTAGGTGTACTGTGTGGTAGGTGTACTGTGTGGTAGGTGTAATGTGTGGTAGGTGTAATGTGTGGTAGGTGCACTGACCGTGTTCTTGCTCAGTCTGGCAAGTAGCTCCATGGCCTTCTCCTGTCTGGCAGGATCATGTGTCTGGTTGGTGTGGGAGAGGAGTGTGTCCACCACCTGTGGCCGCGTGGTCCCCTGGACAGCAAGACACTGGAGGGCTAGCCACTGCTCACTGAGCTGGGAGGAGGGGAGGGCTGCCAGGAGGAGGGACTCGAGCTGAAGGGAAGGGACATACAGGAATATCAATGGTGTGTGTGTGTGTGTGTGTGTGTGTGTGTGTGTGTGTGTGTGTGTGTGTGTGTGTGTGTGTGTGTGTGTGTGTGTGTGTGTGTGTGTGTGTGTGTGTGTGTGTGTGTGCGTGTGTAACACTGATTTGGTTAATTCTACACACTGCACTAGTGAACTGTAGTATTCACATACACACAAATCACTATTGTGCTACTTGTACGTAGCTCAGATCCATCAAGAATTCCTGCCACAATGTATTTCCAACAACCCCAATACAGCATGTACCTTTTCACTCCACCGTCCGACCACAGTCAGCCACACTGCTGCCGCCACCTTTATGCTCACACTGCTGTCCCTGAGCAGTCTCTCCACAGGAGCCACATATGTGTAAAGAGGACTGAACACATTCCCCCTCCCCTCCCCCTCCCTGATGGAGCTCCTCCTCCTGGTCTGCTTGTGAGCTGCTGTTTGCAGTGCCATGGCCACCTTGGCACAGTGGTACAGGGCGTTCAGCCTTACCCCCTCACTGGGGCTGCAGAGTGCCTCAGTCACTTCAGCCTCCCCTGCACCCTCCAGCTGGGAGGTGAGGCCCCACTTGAGACGCCAGTCCTCAACTGTACACAGAGGTACGTACGTACGTACACGGTAAGAGAGGAGTGGGGTAACAAGATGGGGATACATAGTCCACCACACACATGAAAAATGAGGCAAATGGACTAGAACAGCTCCTTTCCAGGTATCATACATTACAGGGGAGGTGCAACACTGGTCTATCGAGCTAGACCTCTTCTGTGTCATTGCATATGCATGTGGAAGCAATTGCCCCATAAAGGCTCTTTTGACTTCTCCAGGACAATTGCTTCGGTGATGACATAATGCAAAATACCTCAACAGCCTACTGTAACGTACATACATACAACACTGTAGGGAGGAATACTCATACATACATACGTACATGCAGCTCTTGTATGGATACAATATGCAGCATACAAATGTTGAGGAGAGGCACATGTACACACAGGGCAATACAGGCAGTTGTGTGCAACTCAGTATATTATAGTAACAGGGCGATCAGTCCAGTGCTTCACATACAAACACCATCATGTGTTATGTATGCATACGTATATGAGCTTACACATGTCTAGCAGTTCATTGCCACAGGACTGCCTCACTCTCTCTCCCTCCCTGGAGCTTAGGATTTCTCTAAAGTCACTGCTCCCAGAGGTGGAGGGTCGTGCTGAGGAGGGCTCGGTTTGAACGGGCTGCCAGTCAGTGTGGGTCTGAGTGCAGGGCAACAGGAGAGAAGGGGGTGAGAAAGGGAGGGGCAGGAAGAGGGGGAGGAGGGAAGGAGGTAGGGAGGATGACAGGAGGGACAAGGGAAGAAAGGGTCACACCGAGAATTAACCGAGATCCATCTTCCTTTTCACTAGTTCCATTCATGTACAGTGCACAGACACACTATGTACATCTGTATGTACACATACATACAACTACGTACACCATGCCATGTCATACAGTTACTGTGGTCACTGTTAAGAACATTTTGCGAAATGGTTAACGTGAACATCAATAACTCATGACTCATATGTGACCTCTGACCCCCACCTTAACACAGTAACCAGTTCACCTAGTTGGTTTAGTCAACACTACTGCACCAAGCTCCAAAGTTGAGTTGTAATTCAATGGATATACATGCCAACCACTTCACAAGCACTGCACATGATCATAGTGTCATTCACAAGTCACTAGTGACAACAATGTGATTCTACTGATCAGAAGCTATTCCTCATTTATGTACATATAAGCTAAGTATTTCACACATTATTGTACTCAGTGAGTGCACTGTGTGGCATTCACTGTGATGTTTGTACTCACTTCCACTGCTTCCGGCATTGAGGTCCATCTTCGGTGGCCTCTGGAGTATCTCTTCCCCGTGTCCATCACCCTCCGCCCCTCCCCCTGCCCCTCCCCCTTTGACCACTGAGTTGGCAACTCAGGGAAGTGCTTTTGCAACTGTTTCGCAAACTTCACATCCTTCCCAAACATAACAGTGGGTGAGTCCAGTCCACCGTGACATGTTTGCAGTCCATCAAGGGCTCGATTGAACTCAACTACGAAGTTGTCACCAGGTACTTCCTCTGGGGGATCCTTACTGTACAGGTCAAGAGAATATTTGCCACTATCCAGTGGCACATGCTGTGGGGGGTATGTTGATTGACCTCCTTCTTTAATAGCAGAACACAGGATACTTGGATGACCAGTAACCCTCTGTTCACTGCCGGGCCTGTCAACTGATGTGTGTGTCTCCTTTGCCAGCTTGGTCATCCTTGCTCTGTCAAGGGGTGCAGTGCACTTCTCAGCCACGTACATTGCTGTTGAGCTGCTCACAGCATACAAGAGCTCCTCCTCCCATTTGCGGGACACACTATGCTGCACTGGCTTCAGAGAAGCCCACACCTTCTTGGGGTCCCTCTCTGCAGAGCTAGACACAGAAAACTCTTTGTCTACGATAGATGCGTCATCGGTTGACTGTCTGTGATGCTTTGATGAAGGAATATTGCCGCGTGGTCTTCTAGAAGGAGCAGACAACGAATGACCTACAGGGGCCGAATGCAAGGAGCAAGGCGCGTGCTTGATCACTTCGACTCTGGCAGAGACCTTCTGCGACGGTCTAGTTCGACTCATCTTAACAGGTGACCGATACAGACTTGGACGGGTGGCTTTGGTTTCAGCGTAGCTCCTCACATTGGGGCCTCTCGTAGAGTCAGTCAGAACGCCAGGAGAGAACTTTACCAATTTACTCAGATCTGAAACTTCACTACTTTTACTGTGAGCTCTCTCTTCCGGTACACATTTATATTTCGGGCTGTTAAGCAATCCCAAACCCGAGCTACCTTCCACTGGAGCAACTCTGTTGACAGCCATTTTATCTACAAAATTCCCATGGAAACGCACTATGAATTTCATTATAGCGGCATTCCAATTACATGAGTGTACAATCTCCTGTTGCATTGTTGTCAATTAGATTAGTTGCTGATTAGAATATAATACAACAATATAGCAGAATGTTATTGTCACAAGCAACTAGATGTCTGCAATTGATACATCCTTGGGCCCTTCTTCAGCAGGTAGCCTTGATTGTTGAGAGAAGAAATGAGATCGTCCAAACTGGACACTTGTAACCCCATCTTCCTCGCAATGTCCTTCATCTGTGGCACAGAAAAGAGTGAGTTAAAAGTAGCATCTGCTATTCTGTTCAGTTCGGCAATAAATCTCTTTGCATTTGACCGGCAACTCATCCCGGCTCCATTTTGTGACCGCTGGAAGTCCACTTGTCCAAACTCATCACTGAAGGCATCGTACATGCTGAATTTCATGATCTCCACCACATCTTTTGCATCTTGTTCACTCGCAACCTCATGCAGCTCCAGTCTTGCCCTAGCTTCAGTCAACCGGATCAGTGACTCCAGCTGCCTAGTGGTAATAGGCGTGGCGTTGGGGCCTTGTCTGTGCCTGCGGAGATGCAGGTAAAAGTCCTGAAGGACTTTAGCAGCCTCAGGACTAAGCTTGGGATGCACATATTTCCTGGCATAGGCAATGTACTTGCGCAGTAGTCGATGAGGAATGGGGTCAAAAATTTCGCCGGCAGGCAATTTCAGGCGATCACTAATGGAGGTGTCACAGAAAATTCGTGATGTATCCTGAGAGCTGGTTCCCACCTCGATGTTACCACCAGGCACCCTGCGAGCCGTGGCTGCCTGCCCTGTTGCCCTTCTGGAGTGCATGAGCATCACATGTGCTGACAGAAGCTGGTCCCTTTCTTCATCCGGCTTGTCAAGCAAGATGAATACCAGATCAAACCGTGACAGTAGGGCACTCCCCATCTTCAGGTTCTCGGCCACAGTCTTCCCCTTATTGTAGTGTCCCCCAACTGGGTTCGCTGCAGCAAGAATGGATGTGCGCGCAGGGAGACTGCAGATGATGCCTGCCTTGGCCAGGCTAATGCTTTGCTGCTCCATTGCTTCCAGAAGAGCCTGGTGTTGGCTGGTCATCTTATCAAACTCATCAATGCAGCAGCAACCTCTATCTCCCAGGACCAGGGCGCCGGCCTCTAGGGCATAATCCCCTCCCCCACTTCCTTCCTTGCTCAATGTGACAGTGAGGCCAGATGCGGTGGTGGTGTTCCCACAAACGTAGACGCCTCGAGGGGCCACATTGGCAGCAGCCTGAAGCAGCTGGCTCTTACCCAACCCTGGGTCCCCCACAACCAACACATGTGGGTCACCCCTAACAGGGATGCTGTTCTTGTCGAGTGAATGCTTGGTGCTGCCACCAAACAGCCCAAGGATGAGTCCAGCCTTGACAACTTCCTGGCCAAATATGGTCGGACAGAGGGAACCTACAATTAGCCTAAAGACGTCCCTGTCACCCTGAATTTCCTGGATACCATACAGTTCATTGGTAGAGAAGTCTAACTGCGGATCAGAGTCGTCGTCGCTGCTCTTGCTGTTACAGCACACAGACACAGCTTGGAGGTACAGCAAGAACATACACTTGTCCTTGTTGTTTTTACCATAGTTCTCTTCTGACCCGGTTGCCTTGACGATAGCAGTCACAGTGACGGTGTCACCTGGGACACACTGATCCACAAGGTCCCCTGTCAGCTCACACTCCACTGTACGGGGGATTCGACCTGCCTCACGAGAGTCATCACTCACTACCTCCTGCAGCCTGACACTCTGCCAGTCAATGGTCTCTGTCAGCCGGCTGCCTCTCAAGGGGGAGAAGGTGCGAGAGCGGCACTCATCCGACAGGCACCTAGTTGGAACCCTGTACTTACCATCCTGCAGTGTGAGCACTTGGACCTCTGCACACACAGCACATTCAAAGGCCAGTTTGGTCACAAGAGGCTTTACGTTGCTCACACGTACAACCGTCCCATTGACAGCCACGCACTTGCCAAACTGAGGAGCTTTTAGCTGCTTGAGTGGAAGCACAGGATGGTAGTTGAACAGACGGATGAAGAGACGAGGGAGTTCAAAAGCAGGCAGAGACTCCTCTGTTGTAAGCTCTAAATCGTCACTGCTTCCATCTGTGTCATCCTCCACCGGTGCACAAACTGATGCCTTGTAGCATTTCTCTAAGATGGTGTGGAGGGCCAACGCAGCAGCATTCAGGGTGGCTTCAGGTTGGTCACGAATAGCACTGGCTATGTTGGGTAGGTCCCGTAGGACGTCAGCATCCTTCACTAGCTCCTCATAATCTAGAGACAAAGCCCCTGCAGTCTCTACACAATCCAGGTGCTGGAGCTGTACTCTACTTTGGAAGTATTTTTCGAATGTTTTTACGTTCGTGACTGAAGCGTGTATCTCGCCAAAAGACTGGTCAGGGAAATATGTCGACCATGCGCTGTAAGGACAGTCCACTAAAAGGGTTTGCTGCAGGCGAGGTCTCTTGGCTGCACTGTGCGGAGTGTCCGTGATGCTGGAACGCGGAACCCAACCACTTCCACCTCGTCCACGCATTCCGCCTCCCCTCCACCTTCCCCCAGCGCCTCTTCTCCAGCCACCACCATTCCATCGACCGCGTCCGCGAAATGGGGGCCTGCCTCTGCAATCCGCCATCTTTAAACGAATCCCGCCATTAATAAACAGCTAGCTTGTCGCGCGTGCACGTGATGCCCTGTCTTCAACATGTATACAGCTGCAAACATGCAGGGAGGTGGAAGGCCCGTGCAGGACGACCAACTGCCCCTGTATCTTGCATTCACTGTGAATCATTTCTATTGCTAATGTGCCTTCTGCTTCATTGAATTATAGTGAGTTCCAATCCATTTCTTATACAGTGGAACCTGTCTAAGATGGTCACTGTGTTGAGCAGCCACCTCTCTAAAACAGCAATGCAGCCTCTCTGGCCCCAAATAGCACTAAAACATTGCATACAGTCTACCTCTGTAAAGCAGCCACCTCTCTATAATATAAAGGTCAGTCAGAAGTGGCCCACAGGTGTCTTAGCCAAGTTCTGCTGTATTCTAGCTGTGCTGCTGCGCATGCATTCACACCATCAATGACTCCAGTAACTTCTCTCAAACAGGATAACTATATGTAAGAGCCTATATATATAGCAGCAGCGCATGCAGGACACACACGTGCACGTGCACTATTCAAAACTGCACTCTGCCAATGTAAGGTACAATATATGCTATGAAGTGAATGAATGCATCTATATTCTCAAATGTCCAGAATTGGGGCAAGTCTGCATGCGAGTGTGTGAAACACCATTTGTTATCCTATGCACATTGTTCATCTACTGTAGAATTTCTTGTTCAGCAGGAAGATGAGGAGGTTGACATTGATCTTTGCTTTACCAAACATTTTCATCACCGCCGATCCCTCATACTGGAGCTGAAGTAGATCCTATTGGTAGAACAATTAGATGGATAGATGGCACGTATGCACAGCAGGACTACCAATGCTTACAAGTACACGTCTCTTGCTTTGGGAGTGTACAATAATAGCCCAATAGGCGTTTAAACACCTACAACAGTGACACCAAAGATTAACAAAATATTCTAGCATAGTTACACAAGAAAACAGGAAACTCTTCCACGATGACTAAACCAGTTGAATTAAACTTCACTATCAAGTTCTACTCATAATTGCAGCATTTCATGACCACTCCAGGGGTACACTTCTATTGTGAACTCATAAAACACGATTAGAAGGTTGAGACAGTGACAACAAGTGAGACAGTGACAACAAGTGTGTTATGTGGTGAGCTTTACCTGAAATACCAGCTCGACCTTCTCCATGGCAACGCCCATGAACCTAGCAGACACTTGAAACACTCCCACACCAGTCGATGCAATCTCAAAAGTGACATTGCGGAACCTGTGTGAGTGACACAAGGACACACAACATAGACACTGTCACTAGTATGTACAGAGACTGCAGCTGGCTCCAACAAGTGAAACAGTGCCCCAGCACTCACAACAGTCTACATCTTATCTACATCACTTCAATCAGTATTCTCCCCCAGATTTTATGTCCAAAAGTACACCCTGAAAGCCTCGAGTTTACTTTGTATTGGCTATGATAAGGTATATGCATTACCAGTACATCAAATACTGTCAAGAAAGGGAGGGAAGAAGTGTAATACAAAGGGCATGTGAAGGAGTGTCAAGGAATGTCAAAGGGTCCATGAGGACTGCACAGGGCACTGTGCCCTTCAGAGAGGCTAAAGAGACAATGGGTGTATCTATTCCACAGCAGGTGCTCTCTATGAAGCGAGGGCTTCTCAGCTGGTATAGGCATGAGAAAGGGGGTTGCTTCTCTTCCGCCCTAAAGAGGATCAGAGCATCTGGTCAAAACATCAGCAAGGTTGCGATCCTGCTGGTAATTGGAGAACCAACCCCTTTCTCAGGTGCTCTCTAGTGGTACAAGTGGCCAAGTATCAATTGTGTGCTATAGTGGTTCAATACGTAACGTCCCCACATCAAAGGCATGCATTATAGACTACTCAACTCCTCTACTCACTGGTGCTCGGGGAGACCCTCTATCTCCAAGATGACTCCCTTCTCATACAGCCTCTGTGCAGTGTACTTGATTGACTGTTGCTTGGGACCTTCCTGACCCTTCTTCTTCCTGAGAAGGGATGGGAGGAGAAGGCAGCACAGTAACTCACCAGTGTGTGTGTGTGTGCGTGTGTGCATGTGAATGTGTTAAGTACGTATGTACATAGGTATGTGCCAGTGTGTATCACAGCATACAATTTCTTTATCCCATAATTGACCGAAACACAACCACATGGGCTAAGTATGCATACGTAAGCAACGTACAAATGGCTATACGTACGTGACGTCCACCTACTCCCTTAAGTGAGACTTATGAGTGTTTATCTCATCCCCGAAATGCACTTGTGCCAGACCCCACCCCCGTCCCACCTCTTATATGACTTACTTCCCGGCCTTGGCCAGACTGTCCAGGCAGGCCTTCACGTACTGCTGGTAGAACTCAATCTGTTCATTGTACACTTTTGCCTTCTTGTTCAGCCGATCAATGGCCAGTTGAAGACGGTCCAGTTCCTGCTTGCGTTGCTGACGGTAGCGGTGCTGGTTGCGAATATCCTGCACACACAAGCACGCAAGAGTAAAGGGGATGGAGACAGCAGTAGTGTAAGGAATGACATCACAAACACAAGCCTTTAGTTGCTACAGTGCCTCTCGCTAAAGTTACTTGCACAAATGCACTGTCATGTACGTATACTGCTGGTACGTATGTACCTTTGCAATGGCATTGATTAACTCCTGATAGTCGTTCTCAGCAGACACCAACTTCTCGGCTTCGAGCAGCTTCAAATTCCTCTTGATCTTGATCTTCAGGCCCTCCAGAGGCAGCCTGTGCAGTGAAGCCACACCAACACCAGAACAGCAATAAACCAATACCACACTTCCTCTTCAATAATGTGCTGTGTTACACTAACCTACTATCTCCGACAAGAGACTGCGATCGCTTGAGCCCATCCTTGTCTGGCTTCTTCTCTGCCTCCGCCTCCTCCTTCTTCTTCTGCCGCTGCTGGTGCGCCTCTTCCTGTTCGGGTGTGGCTGGCGTGCTCAGTACCTCCATGAGGCTGTCAGAAGGTTGGGCATTCAGCAGCTCCACAACCATCCGCTTTGTACGCACAAAGACTCCTTTTGTGTCCTGCTCGTCGTCCTCGGAGCGGACCTTCTGCCGGTTGGACAGAGTCAGAGGGATCTCTACTTTCCCCAGCTGGGCAAGCCTCTCTGTTGGGTCCTCTCCTGGCAGGTGTTCGGGGGTTTGACCTACACAGTGCATAGGTAACATGCCGTACTGTAACTCTATTTACTCGCCATCCTCCCTCCCTCCCTCCCTCTCTCATTCATTCACACATACACACACACCTAAGAACTCTTCCACTGTTGGTGGTTGTCCTAGCTGATTCAGCACTTCGTGCAGTGGGTCAGTGGGCTCGGGAGCAATTCGGTCCTTGTGTTCCAGAAGATGTTGGTGTGTGGAGCAGACCTCACGTACGGAGATGTAGATGACAGGCTTGGACAGCATCACAAAGTCATGATATTCGTCGAACCCAAATTTCACCTCTGGGCTTTCAACCGTGGAGGCCTTGAGGAAGAATTCCTTGAACCGTTCCCAAGCAACAGTGACATACGGGTTCATCGGCATCAGGGCAGCGTTCTCTCCCTCAAACTGCGTACACAGAGAAGCAAGCAGCAGAGACAGTAACAAACAAAGTGGACTCAGAGTGTCATGCAATGAACAATAACCTAAGTCACCCATTGCTATAGCTCGAAAGGAGTGAGCCCCCACGAGGTGCTCGCAGGTGAAGTTGGCTTTCCCAATGGCATTACAATGTGTGTCCCCATCTAACCACTTAAATAGATCTGGTTACCATTTTAACTGAGCTACGAATAGAAACGTAGTGTACCACAAAATAATAAGTATGGACACTGACCCATCCACAAAGAACTGTGTACAAACCTTCCACTCAGCACAACCTCACTGCAGTACGTATGTCAAGCGTGTTGAGTCCAACTAACCAGCTTGTTGGCAGCGGCGTGCTGCAGCACCTTGGCAATTGAGCCGAGGTTCCTCCGCTGGTCGGGAGTCAGTTGCTTGTCCATCCCTGTCTCTACAATACCAAACCCGTCCGGAGCCACGATGGCTGGGTTCATGTATCGGTAGTACAGAAGATTGCCGACAACTTTGAGGACGTCATCTTCGGGTGCTTCTGGGAACTTGGTTTGCAGTGTGAGCCTGAGCTGCATGGCTGTGTAGCGCATGGCATAGCTGGAGGAGCACATGAGAAGGGGCAGGATAGACAAGGGAGGAGGAGGGGGGAAGACAATTGCAACTCTATAAAAACATATGCAGTAGCATAATAATCCATGATCACAGAGTTTGTAGTAAAAGTGTCCTTCAAACAGTGGGAACATCCAAAAATGTACAGTACAACCATTTGACCCCCTGCACCACAGCTGACGAGTAACAACTTTTAGCAATGCTGTCCTTGCGAACTACAATGCATACAAAGTACATCTACTGTAACTATACCTTGCAATATACAATATACAATGCAGTACTGGTATGAGATGACACTACGTAGACGGCAATCAGTGCCAATGCAATGGTACTAACAATAGTGATGGTGAGTGACAGAAGGTGACACACAACAGTGACAGTGGGTGACATAGCAATGACAGCGGGAACAGCGGGTGATAACAAATCAAATCGCTGACAGCAGTGATACACCAACACTAAGTCACATGTCTACTTACGGAATCTTGTGGAGGGACTCCATCATGAGTTTCTGCACCCGCTCTGTGATGCTGCGGAGATTCTCCATGTTCTCAAGCATCTTCTTCTTCACCTCTTCATGCTCCAGGGCTTTGTCATTGGAGACTTCATATGGCAATGTGCTAAACAGGAAGGGATGGATGGAGTGGTACAAACAAACACACACACACTCACACGCACAAACACACATACACACACACACACACACACACACACACACACACACACACGCACACACACACACACGTACACACATGCGTACACACACACACACACTCACGTGGCCTCCCCAGTTTCGCTCTCCATCTTGTTGATCCATGCCTTGTACACGTCCACTGGACTGGTGTGCAGCTGCATCTCCTCATTGCCCATCACCTCCTGTACTACCGGGCCCAGCAGGTCTGGAAGGAGGTTGTTGTCCTTCCTGTGATGGTGGAAGGGGAAGAGGGGAGGGGAGGGGAGAGGAGGGGAAAAAGGAGGGAGAGCAGGGGAAAGTGGATAGGGAGAAAGAGGAAGGAGAACAGGGGGGGAGCAGGAGAAGGGGAAAGTGCAACAAGGAGGGATGGGTGGACTAAAGTAGGCAAGAAGAAATTTAGAAGCAATGTTCTCACAATAATACTTCACACTTTCTTGAAAAGTGTTTCTACGTATGTATCATGTGTATAAAAGAAATGAACTGTTCCACATCCTCTCCCATCAACACAAGAGGTGACCAACATAGGGTACACCTTACAGCTGAGCTATCACTGTGGAAGAGCCCCTCACCTCGTGAATTGCACAACCAATCTGATGACAAGGGGATTCCCTGTGACGATGTCACTGATCTTATCAACCTTTGAGTAGATTTCCTCTCTCAGCGCAGCCTCGAACAGCTTCACCAGGAGGTACTGCTCTCTGGCGTTGGTTGCGTAGTTGAAGACAGTCAAGATGACGTTGTCCATGAACTTGGTGGTTTTGGTCTGGGGCAGCTCAAAGATGAGACGAGCAAAGTAGTCAGGGTTGGTTTGCAGCAGATAGAAGAGGTACTCGTAGTTCTGTGGCATGAGGGGGGGTGAGGGCAGGGCAAGAGAAGGGAAGGAAAGGAAAGACAAGGGAGTCAGGAGGAAGGGAAGGGAAGGAGGGAGGGAAAGAGGGAGGGAGGGAGGTGAAAAACAGGTGGTAAAGTTACATGACCTGTGGAATTACTGTACACATGCAGTGACGGTTGCTGTCCCTCCCCATCATCCACCTCAACTCGCTCCACGTTGGTCTTGCTAAGGGCCTGGGACTGGTGCTGTCCACCAATGGCATCTGACTTGGCTCTGTGCCTCCTCAGCTTGGCCTGCTGGGTCACCACGTCCTGGGAGGGGGGGGGGGGGGGGGAGCATACATTGGTGTGTTGCCATTGGTGGCTCTGCAAATTTATAAACTTGGTCTTCACTGCACACACACACTGTCACAGGGCGCACACAAAAACACACACACACACACACACACACACACACACACACAACACACACACACGCACGCACACGCACACACACACACACATGCACACACACACACACGCACACACACACACACACACACACACACACACGCACACACACACACACCACACTTACCTCCAGATCAATCCTGTTCTTGACCAGCAACCCAATCTTGATGTCCATTGCATCCACCTCCCTCTCCATCTCCTGGTTGGCTCGAATCTCCTGCACCACACGGGCCTTCATTCGCTGGCACTCTGCACACACACAGAGCACAAGACAAGAGTGTGTCTCGTGCAGGTACACTGCACTACAGCCAAAACCTTGTACAGTACACACAGAAGTGTGCAGAGCGTAATACCTACCGCATGCACATATGTGCGATACAGCACATTGTACTTCATTGCAGTGCTCTCTTCAGGATTTTACATCCAAAGGGCACATACTGTGCTGTACATAGCATGGCCCTATACCAATCAATCCTATTCTTGCTTATCACACTGTTTTCAGTAAATGGTCGTGCAGCTTGCAGTGAAGTGTCTGCGCTCCATCTGTGGAGCTCTCGCAGAATGGCAGATGCGTACAATGAACCCAAGACGTCAGGCAACTGCCCTCAGTGGAGCAAGACTGCATGAACTGCTCAACATTCCTAGCTAGATATACTCTTATGCCCCTTCAGAATGTTTTGTGGCTAAATTTGCACAAAGTGTTTTGAAGGTACCCTACGAACATTCCACAATTAGTCCAAGGCTAATACGTATGCAATGGATTTGCAAAGGCTAACTGATGGTTGCTTTGCTGCTTGGAACTTTTGCAAAAAAATTCCCAGAACATCCACAAAATACTGAAATAACTTGTGACTTGCGGTGTGCATATGTACGTACCAATCTCCTCGCTGAAGTCAAGGTCACTCTGCTCCAGCAGGCTGAGGAACTTCTTCACGGTGGAGACAGAGGGAGCTTCCACATCCACCAGAGCCTTGTAGTCACGCTTGGCCTTCCGGGCCCTCCAGAACGCTTGCAACCGAATGACTGCATTCACCTATAGCATTAGTAGGAGGAGAGGTGGAGAGAAGGGAAGGGGTGGGGGAAAGAGGGAGGCAGGAGCAGTGAAAAAGTAAAAGAGGTGTGATTGTAAGGTGGGTAGATGAGAGAGGAAGGAGTATTGTGCCGATATTCCTGTGTAAGCTATGAAATACATGACCATATAACAGTGGCAAGTGTGTCTGTCGTGGTGTGCACACTAGACAAAGAAACGTGTGTAGGTGGTGGTGGTGGTGGGGGGGGATACTCACATTGTCCCTAAAATACTGCAGTCTCTTCCGGTAAGCCACTCTCTGCCTCCACATCCTGATGAGGGACTGGAGCTGAGGGAAGAAGTACCAGACACTCCTCAATACTGTCATCCCACTTAAGCCATAGAAAACAATCGCAAGGTGCTTCAGCCACAAGGTCTTCGTCAATTATGAAACTGGGAAACTCTGTACGCTACTCACACCAGTCAACACGCTCACCTTCACTGCAATCGCAGCTTGGTCATTCAGGTATGCCAGTCTCTCCCTATAGGCCTTGCGCTGGCGGTAGCCCCTCCAGTGGGCCTGTAGCGCTACCGCAGAGTCTGCGTTGTCCCTGAGGTAGTGCAGTCTTGCCTGGTAAGCCTTGCGGACCAGCATCCCCCGCCATCTAGCCTGCAGCTGTACCACTAGTGGTTCGTTTGACTCCAGCAGCGTCCAGCGATCGTAGTCCGCCGTTACCTTGGTGATGACAGCCTGGATCTCCTCCTTGGTGAGGTCATGTGACGTTCCTTGGAAATCCTCCGGTCGTCCCCAGTGGGACTCCTGAGTGGCGCTGTTGAAGTAGTAGGTGTGGCCCCGAGGGGTGCGGTACTCCGCCCACCCACCACTGGTGTCCTCACCAACTGCAGACATAAGCATGACAGCAACTGAGAGATGCATAACACTCCATTACATTGATACGTACACACAAGAACACGTAAAATACACACATGTACACAACAAGCAAGCACATGCACACACCTCCTCCTCCACACACACACACTTGGGTACTAAATGTTAGGCTGTAGTCTGCAGATCAGACTCACAAACCCCTCACCTCTAGCTGCCTTCTCGTCCCTGGCCTCCCTCAGCTTCTCCTGGTAGGAGTCGGCACAGTCATCAGTGAGAGACCGGAGGGCAGTGGCCGAGGCCTTAAGCGCCTCTAGCAACTCTCCAGAGCCGGCCTCCACTGCAGCCTTGTTGATGGCAGCGACAGCTACAGCCACTGCATTGGTGGAGGGGGGAGGGGGTGAAAAGTTTGCAATACAGTCAGAGATACCTCTCAATTCTAGATCCTTTGGTGCGCTATTCGCCCTGAAGAAGGCCAGAGCAGTTGGTTGAAATGGTGGCAATTTAATTTGTCCATTAAAGTTGGTATCAAGAGAAGCATTGTCCCAACATGCAAGAGCCAACTGAGAAACTCCCTCTCCTTTGGTGCAGTTTGGGAGTCTCAAGTGCCCTCATTAGAGAGCTGTCCAGTGACAACCTTGCTCTAATGTTACGTCCAGTCGCTGGACAGAAGCCTATCTTGTGTTCATCAACCTACACAGCAATGAGTCTCTCTGACACAGCCTTGTACAAGTCTCTATGTAGCTGGGACAGTAGGCACGTTCTCACTAGAGAGTTGTCTTTATTCAGAGGTAGTTTTGTACACATTTCTATGCACGTAGCCGGGACAGTAGGCTCTGCCCTCAAAACAGAGGTGTCCTGAGTAAGGGAGTTCCTCTGTAATGTGGAGCCCCTACAAAGCCTACAGACAGCACAAACCTTCTCTATTAGCGAGGTGTGCTAAATTGGAGGCGCCACAGTACACATGTCATAAGTGGCTGGAACAGTAGACACAACCTCAGTAAGGGAGGTGATATCAACCGTATAAGGAGGCTCTACCCTACAGAATACATAGTGTGGAACTGTTCAGGGACTTGATCTCAAGTTCATTGTTCCATGTCTACACTCAATGTACCCATTTGAAGGGGTGGCTCCACTGCTCCATACCAAACACAGCAGAAGTATGGACCTCATGAGCAAGTGTGCCAGTCATTCACCTGACAAAGGCCCTCGTGCCCGAAAGGTCCTAGTCAAGTCTTCCAGTTGCTACAATACACCGCTTGACAACCAGTACGCACCACCTACTGGTATTCATGCATGTAGCCACAACTCTCTACAATATCGTGTACTCCTTGCTGCTGTGGAGTGTGTGTGGGTGTAGCGGTGCCCATTGCGTGTGTGTGCGCTGACTCACACTCAATAGCCTCTGTTGTCTGCCGATTAGCTCTGTCGATGGTCCCTTGTATCTCAGCCTGGGTCAAGGCAGCCTCGTCAGGCCCAAATTTCTACAGAACATCCACAAGGGAGGGTTGAGAGCAACATTACTGCCGAGGTGAGTTAGCAGTACACACATTGCCAAGCGAAGGAACAGCACTTGACAGACTATGGGATGCTGGGTGTCTTGTCTCACCTCGGCCTTGCTGGTCTGGAGTGCTTTGAGCATGGTGAGGTAGTGTAGGGGCACGCGGTGGTCCTTGCTCACATTCATTAGTAGAACGTACTCGTTCTGCAGAGCATCAAGAACAGCTTCAGGGTCATCTGCGGCAACGGCGTCATTGATGGCTATCACACCGGCTGCCACTAAAGGGAAGGGAGGGGAGGGGAGGGGATGAGAGAGGGGAGGGAAGGGGAGGGTAGAGGGAATGAGAGAGGGGAGAGAGGGAGAATGGAGGGAGAGCAGGGGAGAGGAGGGTGCATGCAAAGTTACACACAGAAGGTGAAACTAGTTAACACATTTGAATACACCTGAGGCAGTTGGTGCAGTGGGAATCGTTCTGTTGCACACATTATCTCATTCATATCCTTTCTGTGTAGTAATGAAACACTTCACTGTTGTGATACAGTCACCAGATCACTGTTTTACATCTAGGGCCACAAGGAATAACTGCACCTTACACACACATGGAATTTCAACACACACACGCACACACACACACACACACACACACACACACACACACACACACACACACACACACACACACACACACACACACACACACACACTTGTAATACCACAGCCAAGACTTGGCTAAGTGGACCCCATTAATGGGGGTGAGCCAGCAGGTGGCAACAAGACTGGTGGCACCGTTGGCTGCGGAGACACCAGTCTTATCACCCCAGTCGCATGGCCCCCTCAGTGCAGTAGGGGTACTCATCTATGGGCTTGCAAGATCCATGAGATGAGAGAGGTGGGGTACGACCTTAAGTGACGGCATCAGAGTATCCGTCCTGTGCTCCTGGCACACACACACACAGACCCACCCACCCACACACACCCACCCACAGACACACACACACACACACACACACACACACACACACTCACACAGTCGTTCCCTTCTGACTTGTTCGTTCACTTCATCAATGACAGCCTGAATCTCTTCAAAGCTCAAACCTTCTGTTCTTCCCTCCTTCACCTTCTGCAAGGCTGCATGATACCTATCAGCCAGATTGGGGTCTACATCACGCAACTGAGCGTGCTCGCTCATCAGAGCCTCTGCAGTGGCATCAGTGTCTCCACCAGCGACGCACTCGTTGATCCTCTGTAGAGCAGCAGCAACTGTAGGGGAGGGGAGGGGGTGGGGGAGAGTGTGGTGGGAGAGGGAGGGGAGGGGGTGGAGGAGAGTGTGGTGGGAGAGGGAGGGGAGGGGGTGGGGGAGAGTGTGGTGGGAGAGGGAGGGGAGGGGGTGGAGGAGAGTGTGGTGGGAGAGGGAGGGGAGGGGGTGGGGGAGAGTGTGGTGGGAGAGGGAGGGGAGGGGGTGGAGGAGAGTGTGGTGGGAGAGGGAGGGGAGGGGGTGGGAGAGGAGAGAGGAAGAGGGTGAAGAGGGGAGGGGGAGGAGGAGGGGCGAGGGATAAGTTGACATGAGTGTTGGAAGGCAACCCAAACATATTCACAACATACACTCAATACTACAATGGAAAGTGCCTCTGTTGCTACACAACCACCACAATGCACAGGAATCACTGATAAGGATCATTCAGTGGCCAACAGAAGTTGTCAGCTGCTCGACAGCTGTCCGTCACCATCACTTCCCCATCTACAGAAGCTTAGAAGCTTCACAAGGAGTGCACTCACTTTTCCTGTCCAGTGCAGCCTTGGTGTTAGCAGCTGCTACTGCCTCTGCAATCTCTCCTTCAGCCAACAATGCACCCTGTAGAAGAGGGGAGGGAGGGGAGGGGAGGGGAAGGGAGGGGGAGGGGGAGGGGAGGGGAGGTACCACAGAAATATTACACTTACCTTCTTCATTCTATTTAACTCATGTACAGTGTGTTCACACACAAATACACAAACGCATACACACAAGACATATACTGTACATGTGCATACCTTCTCACTCCTCCTTTTGGCCAGTTCTTCCAAGTAGTACTGAGCGTTCTCATGAGACACTTCATTGAGGTCCAGAGCCTCACCCTGGAGCACAGTCAGCAGAGAATGGACATCATCGTGGTCCAAGGCTCCATTCACTGACTGTACAGCTGCTTCAACTGTGAGAGTGGGGAGAGGCAGAGAGAGGGAGGGGGAGGGTGGGTGAGGGGAGGGGAGGAATGAGGGGAGGGGGGAGGAGAGGGAGGGAAGGGGAGAGGGGAGGGGAGGGAGAAGACAGAGGGAATGGGAGTGGAATTCCAAGTATGGGAACATGCTGAATGCCACACCTTCAACCAACTCCTGAGACCAGCCCCACCTCCTGAGACCAGCCCCACCTCCTGGAACCAGCCCCACCTCCTGAGACCAGCCCCACCTCCTGAGACCAGCCCCACCTCCTGACACCAGCCCCACCCCCAAGTGACCTACCCAGCCTGGTGTGCTCTGCCACTGAGTTGGCGATGGTGAGAATGTCCTGTATCTCATTGTGCTCAAGTTCACTGCAGCCAGAGCTCTCCAGCTTGTCCTTCTTGGCCTTGGTCAGCACGTCCATGTACCACTTCAGGTTGTCTCTGTCAACTCCACTGAACTTGGCGTCCCCTGCCTCAAGAGCAGCGTACAGGCGCTCCATGTCTCCAGAGTCTATGGCTGCGTTCACCTCACTAATAGCTGCCTTGACTGCAAGTAGGGGGCACACAGCAGAACTCATCGCCATGTGAGACACGCACAGCTCAGCTCCCACTAAAACCCACCCACACACCAGCTCAGTTAGTCTAGTCCTTGTCCAGCGGCCAGGCCACTACAGCCTCCAGCCCCACCCCCTCACTCCTCCCACTCACACTTGGCCAATGCTATCTCCCGGTTGACAACTGTGTTGACTGTGTCCACGCTCTCTTGAATCTCATCCCTTGTCAGGCACACATCATATACATCATGCTCCTTCATCTCCGCACTGTCCTCGAGGTTCTGAACACACACATGGATGGAAGGGAGAGGGAGAGGGAGAGAGAGTTAGCAAGATAAGACACACAGCAATGAACAAGCAGTCCCCCTACGTAGCTCAATATTTCATTATTCTGCCTACACTGATAAAGAACTGACCACTGTTTATTTTTTGATTATGTTCATTCACTGAATGCACTGAAAAGTAGCCTCCTGGCTAAAGCTCTTCCCAGACTAACTATGAATTCCCATTCCCATTCCAGCTTGCACAAGGTGTTGCCATAGCAACCCCCTTATATGGCTCCAAAAGGGTTCCACCTTTGCCACTTATCACAAACCTTATCTCAGTGTTTCGGGAGTGTAGATAGTCAATGAGACAGTCAATGTCAATTTCAAAAGCAATTTACATTGTTACCTGGTTTGAGAGACCACTGTCGAACACAACCACCTGGTTTGCGAGACCACTGTCAACAGCAACCACCTGCTTTGAAAGACCACTGTCAAGAGCAACCACCTGGTTTGAAAGACCTTTTTTTCAGGCACCAATGCTCACTAAGGACATTTACCTTTGAAGAGTGACCTCCTGTAAAACATGACCAGCGATCAGGGGTTGCAGTCAAACATAATACAAACCTACCTTTCATGAGTGACCACCCAGATGTGACAGGCAAGTGGTAAGGTATACTTGCACTTTTCAGAACGCTATCAGCCCAACTGCAGTCGTTCTGTACAAAAAGGGACCAGACCCGGCCCACCGGTCCGCTGGCGGCCATTTTTCAATTCGTGACATCATACATACACAGACAATGCGGTGGTGATGATAGCGATGCATCTGGTACATCAGTTAAGGAGTCCTTGATTTCTTTAAAGTCAATTCAACTCATTGCAGACCTCAAGAATTATGCTGTGACTGGGGGAAGTACAGATGTTTGAATGTGTTGGTTGACCTGCGATAAGAGACCACTTTCTTTTTTAACCATGAGGTGGTCTCTCAAACCAGGTACGTAACACTGTACATTGACGTTAGTTCAACATGGCCCCACTTACTGCCCACTCTATACCAGGCTCTGTTGGTATGTATATCCCTTGGATGAGTTACACTACATTGCCCCTCCCCCTCCCGAACACACCACGCCCCTCCCTCACCTGCACACCACTCTGTACCACTTTAGCTTTCTTTGCCTCCACAAGACAGGGGAGGTAGCGAGGGACAGATTTCATTGCCACTTTGGACAACATGGCTGCAGGGTTCTCCATCGCAGCCTTTAGCTCTGCTTCGTCTTCCTTCTCAATGGCCTTGTTGATAACCATGATGGCGGCATGCACTGAGGGGAGGGGAGGAGGGGGAGGGAAGGGGAGTTGAGGTGAGGTGGAGGGGGAGTGGGTTGAGGGAGGAGAGGATGGGGAGGTGGAGGTGGACAGGAGGCACTCCATTGCGTTGATGTACGTATGCTGCATACGTACATACGTATATGCTGATGTGTGTGTGGTGTGTGTGTGTGTGTGTGTGTGTGTGTGTGTGTGTGTGTGTGTGTGTGTGTGTGTGTGTGTGTGTGTGTGTGCACGTGTATGTGTGTGTGTGTGCTTGTGTTCACTAACTTGCAGCCTCGTCGTACCCCATCTCGTTGGCAAGGATCCCTCCAATTTTGCCAAAATGAGGCATCTGGATACCATACTTCTCAAGGGCCTTGGCCATCTCACTGATCTCCTCCTCTACATTCACCAGGTCAGCAAGTGTTAGACATGTATCACACACACACACACACACACACACACACACACACACACACACACACACACACACACACACACACACACACGGTCACACACACTACACCTGTGAAAGTGGCTTTGCCAAGCAAGTCTTGAATGAGAGGTGCCTTCCCTAGTCTGTACAGGTACAAGCTGCAGAGAGGGAGGGGTTGGTGGGGTGAGGGGGGTGAGGGGCGTGGAGACTGAGGGTGGGGCATGTGAGGGGTGGAGAAAAGGGGAACGCAGGAAAGGATGTGAGTAGTGTCTAGCAAAAATAAGATAATCAGCTTGTCCCAGTGATGTATCCGTGTGAAATGGGTTAGCCAATCACAGCGCAGTTTAGAAACCAAAACACTGCGACATGTGCATACAATGAGGTGTCACAAACAAACATATCAACTGATAAGGTCAAACGCATCACTGGCCACATACAGTAGCTTTTAAAACGTTCCCGTGAAACTGAAAATTGCAAGTTTAAGACATAACTAAGATACCAGAGTAACAGGAGTAACGTCACATGAGCCGACAACAAAGGTGTGAAGGGATTACTCTGGTAGGTGCAGTGTTCTTTGTGTCGCCACGCTCTGCAAGCGATAGACCCAACGACTCTTAATATCAGTATACACATGAATACTGCCACATTCACAGCTGTGACAGTTTAGTTAATCTTCATCTATCACTCAGTGGAGGAGGTCGTATCAGAGTATTGCATCACTAGGACAGGAACAAAGGCCCATTGTTAACAGACCCATTTTCATGCATGGTGTACCTTATGTGAGTCTGAGATTATAATTGTGAGACTAGTGATCTAGGTAGTAGCTAGGAGACAGTAGCTAGAAGACAGTAGCTAGAAGACAGTAGCTAGGAGACACACACAATTCCAATCAGAACTAATATGGACCCAGACGAACTCAAGTATAGTTTCTTAAAATTAATACTAGATAGAAGCCATAGGTATATACTACATGTAAGGTGAATGGCTTCTGTCCCCAATCAAGTACTTCCAAGTGAAATTGAATAAAGTCTGCCCTAGTGATGTCACACAAGTGCACAGTGTATACACAGATATGTACAGCTCAGCACAATGCCATATTAGGCATTGAAGCCATACTTAAAGCCCTGAAGCCATACACATCATATCGTGGTCACAAAACACACATTGGACAGCTGATGTGATGTGGGCAGAGGACTAGGTGGACACAGGCACCCACAGGCACCCACAATACTCTAATGTTACCCTGGCAACAAGGTAACCATGGCAACAAGGTAGTACAAATGGTGCACAAAATAGTGAGGCACACTCCTTCATTCTCCTCTACAGCACACCAGGTGCGATTGTACATCTCCTTCATTACCAGGACACCTACTTTCATAATCATATTAACCACGATTGAATCAGTGACAGAGAAAGGTGCCAAAGGTCCTGTAGATGACAGGCACATGAGCAAGGACACTGTTCTCCTGTGTATTCAACTAGGTGTCTGGGGAAAAAGCACAAGGTAGCCTACTGGGTGGTGTCTTCAATTACTGAGTTGAATAGGTGAATAAGTGGGTTCAACAAGGAGTGAACTATAGTGTTCAAACTCACTCACGCCACACCTAGCATTGCCACCAACACACACACACACACACACACACACACACACACACACACACACACACACACACACACACACACACACACACACACACACACACACACACACACACACCTCAGTGCATGAATGCAGTAAATGACTTTTGGCATGTTCTTCCTGTCATAGCAGTCAGTGGTGATTGGGTAGAAGATCTTTGGAAGATTCTCTGCTTCCATGCCACGTATCCAGAAATTGAAGTTGTCTGTGTGCTTGAAGTGAAGGCCTTTAGCCTGGAGGGAGAACAACAACATGGAGAGTGTAAAAGGAATGGTATTCACTCAGGCATGCTCTCCCACTGGTGTAGAAATACACTCGCATGTGAATACTGTCACTAAGTATACACGCACACATGCATGTATGTACATACATACACCAACATTACACATAAATTGTTGTGACGTACATACATCATACATGCATACATACACATTACACATACTATGCATATAATGTACGTATGCATGTGTGTGGGCATGTATCTGTACATTATACAGTTTTTACCAACAACACACAACACAGACGTGTACATGAACACACACAATACATGGCATGTGTAAACGTACAAACATACACACACTGTTGTATTCCACTCACCCTATACTTGGACTCGTCGAGGTCATAGATCTTTCTCTTTGGGACCACCTCAGGAGCAAAGAAGTGTGACAACTTGGCAAGGATGACTCCGTTCCGCAAGGCTTGCTCCAGCTCTGTGCTGGGTGGCAATTCTTCCTCCAAGCATGCTTCCATCCACCTATTAACAAGGAGGGCATGTCATGTGACAGACACATGACTCCAGCACTGAGGTTAACCTGCATGCCAGTCAACATGTGTTCAATGAATATCATTAACCTCCACAATGAATGCAATTAAGGCTTGCCATTTACATTAGTTTAGGCTATCCTGTGAGAAAACTTCCCTTCCTGTTGCTGAGTGTAGACTAGAGTACATAGGAGATGTAGTTTGGTGCAAGATTCAGTCTCATATTTTACAGAGGCATGCTACAACACAATACACACCATCACACATTACTGTAAATGCATACCAAGGTCTCATCTCCTTATGCTATGTTGCCAATTAATACACAGACAACAGTAGTGAAACAATACAATACTCCCCCATTTTGCTTGTACATGCAAATATGTACTGTAAAAGTGGCGGGCTAGAGTCCACCTTTCTCAATCCAGGGCACACACACCTAAAGCGACATACACTACACCAACTACACCCACTGTTTCATTCAACATTTCCTCCACTGACAGAGGTACGTAACACATGAATTCTCCCAAATACAATGAAATCTATAGTTATAGGAATTCCTTCTAGTGGTGGCCACCACCACAGTTTACCTAACCTCCACACTTCCTGCCTACAATTGGCAGCAACAAGCCACTCAACATGATGATTGTTGTCAAAGCCCCATAAATAGAATCTACCCAGGAAGCCTTATAAGAGAACAACTGACAAAATGGACACAAAATGTCTGCTTCATCAGCAAAACTGACACAGCATTGGCAGCTAGGATGCCGGGCTCCAGTGCAAGCAGCGGCTTACTTTTTTGCTTCCTCCAAGTGGCAGAGGTACTCGTATGCAATGTGCTCCTTCCGCTTGCGGTCCATCACATCCCCAGAGTCCCTCTGCCGGGGGTCTGAAGAGAGAAGACGCAACATGCAGAGTGCATTAACCAAACACCTACCTTTTCCTCTACCGCTTCAGGTGGTGGACAGTTACAGTGCGAGAGGTGCAAATTCCCAGATGCATACGCGGCATGTTTTCGGTATCAAATTAGAGTAGTTTTGTGGCAAGAGTCCGCCAACACGAGAACCGCAAAGAAAAGCACGCGCACACCACACCGGTGCCACGCGGGCACCTCCAACCTCCTCACCTATGTCCTCCAGCTTCGATATCGTAGCATGGGGTCCGTCGGGCTCCTCCATTGTTCACAGCAGATGTCGGACAAAGCCGAATGGCGCGGGCTCCGTTCTTGCGGTAAAGCTCTTCGATGCAGGCACGGAACAATCACTACCCTGCGGAAGAGAAACAGTTCATACCAGCAAATTGATACGGAACAGTAACAGGGACAGGGCGCGGCTGTATGAAGCGTGATCTACATTACGCAAATCGTTAGAACCTACCCTTGTTCTACGCCAAATAGAAAGGTAAAACCCTGGCCGCTCCACGACTGTTGTCGAGATGGGAGAGGAAATGGTGACGTCACAATGGGCGCACGTGGTCCCTTCTCCCGCGTCAGACAAAATGAGTCTCGGTGGAAGATTTGGTGGGATGTTCAGCCCAAGGGTCTTCTTTGGGAGGGACTGTGATGACATTTTACGAGACGAACAGGCAGAACCCTTTGAAAAGTGCGCATAGTCCAAAATATGTAGTTAATGTGTGAGGGTTTGTAGTGCGGATCAGTTTTGCTAATGTCCTGTACACACACACACACACACACACACACACACACACACACACACACACACACACACACACACACACACACACACACACACACACACACACGTCTTGCCAGGTTATTCCTTGACATGTTCCTACTCTTGTCAATTTTACCCATGTGTCTGAGGCTTGAGTTTTGCGCCTGTTATTACTAAGTAATAGCAAGTTTTCCCCAACCCCTAAGGTAAAACGGAGCAACTTGGAACATCAATTACTTACTGTGTCTCATACCTAGACGAAAGAAGCTGGGTCTCCAAAAACATGTTGACACGTGAGGTTACCCTTCCCCAGTCACAGTGCAGTAAGCAGACTTGGATTTTGCTTGCGCTTCTAGGCATACGAGCAGTGAAAGTTGCTGCCATATAGAAATATGGCAGATGGGGTAACTTGGAACAGTTGTGGTTAGACGACTTACGATGCCATGATGTTGAAACAAGGGACACTCAGTTGTAGGCCGAGCATCAGCCACCGCATGAAGAGGTTCACTATCAGAGTTGGAGCTTGCAGTAGCTTGGTGCAAAGACCGTTTACGATATTATATCTCATGTTTGCTGCAACTGAAGACGCAAGTAGAGGACTCCGCCGAAACCAGAAGCCCAGGCAGTGTATGTCAGGTAGGGCACTAGGCTGCCTTCAAAACGATCAAACAAAGTGTTTCTAGAAGTGCCTGTTCTGCGATTACAAGGTTCGTTCCAAGTTACCCCGCCTTACCTTAACAGCTAGTGTACAACAGTACAACTCTCGGTACAACCTACTGGTAGTACCATATACATTAGCTACTCATTGTACATACCACTGAGAAGGATCTATCGAACCAGTGATATTCTAAGCCCTATTCTTTATTGGCTCGCACTCCTTGGTTCCTCTACCTGTAATATCCACATTGGGGCATTTCTGAAACAAAGTAGCCTACGGTGTAACACCAACTTGCTGTTGTGGCATTTTCACTCTCCGGTCCCCACCTGTTGGAGAGGGGTGGTGAGCTTGTGTAACGCTTTACTTGTAGTAAGTATCGCAAAATGTTGTGTGTAGTGCTTTCAGAGGCTCACAACAACTTTTTGTCAAAAGTATAATAGATCCGCTGTAATCCAATCAAAATATTGTGCATTATGTTGTTTGTTTACCAGTTGTTTCACCTTTGTATCTTTCTGTTACTGAATGTGGCATTAGTAGTAGCCCAAGGGCTAGTAGGTACCTTATTAGCAGCCCAAGGGCTAGTGGGTACCTTATTAGCAGCCCAAGGGCTAATGGTTTCCCCAGTCTAAATAGTATTGCAATTCAAGTCAATTCAATTGTAATTTGCCAGTGTCCACAATTGCATCAAGCATGTGTTTACACTGGTTGAATCACATTTGATGCACTAATGTGTTTATTATGCTGTTGGACCAGTGCAGTGGCAGTCACTACTTAAATCCTACTGTTCACTGCAACTGTTACTCGCCAAAGGTCAAAGTAGTGACCATTCATGTGTCAATTTCCGCATGTTTTCCTAGAAGATCTAGACATAATTCCACGTGGGCGGTAAGTGTGTGTGTACAAATGACCAATCAAAACCAATGGTGCTACATACAACATTCGACCACATTGTCATTAAGCCGCATGTTTACCTGTGCTCCACTAACTGCATACATAGTGTCTGTGATTAGAGTGCAGATGTACTTGATCTGAGTCTTGCTCACGCCTTGATGCTACTGTTGTGGCCCTGTTGCATCCAACCAATGGTTATGTATTTAATCACCACTTCTTTGTACAGGGACATGTGTGAGACATTCAAACAGTTTAACCAAATCTTTGGCGAAGAGGACAACTTTGAGGGTGACTTCTTCTTTAAAGACTTTACTGGAGGTGGGCTCACCTTTGACTTGTTATTCCTGCAGTACTGAAAACTCCTACAGCTCTACCTTCACTTACTGTGTACATAATTATTGTGTATTATACAACACTGTAGTTTAATGTGATTTGAATATGTCGCAAGAATAATGTGTGTATTAATGTTGCTATGGTAACAGTTTTTTTTGGATTCCAAGTCGTCTTGTAGGGTAGGCTCTTCACTCGAGAGTCACTAGATCTACCTCCTCACCACTCTACATACAGATGTGTTGTTTTGTGTTAGTGTTTGGGTTGAGTTTGAGGGTGTTAACTGCTAACTTGGCTTATTTTGTAACTTTGCATATTCTGTATGTTGTGCATATACCATCATGGATCCATTTTTAGTATGGGATTGACTGCAAGTGTTTAGTGCATTAAATGGTATGTGTCCCCTGAGATGCATCAAGGGAGTTGACAACCAGCAATATGTATGACACCCTATTCTCTCATCCCTTTCATCTTCACGTTGCAGGCCCTGAGCTGGAGAGTCCCTCAGACAGTGACCCTCAATCGCTAAGAGAGGAACTGCTCAAGAGACCTCAACAGCCATCAGAAGTGTGTGCGTGCGTGCGTGCGTGTGTGTGCGTGTGTGTGTGTGTGTGTGTGTGTGTGTGTGTGTGTGTGTGTGTGTGTGTGTGTGTGTGTGTGTGTGTGTGTGTGTGTGTGTGTGTGTGTACGTGCGCACATCCCTCCCATGCAAGCTGATCTCCTGGCGCTATCTGTCTACATGCTTGTTAACTGCGATGATTGATAGCTGTCCTTCAGTGTTCTCACATCTTATTACCTTATATGGCACAGCCAATAGGCTGTTATTCCCTTAGTAGTGGAACCTGGTTGTCTTGGTGGTTGCAAGGTGACTGGTCTTCCAAGTGATCATATGTGATTGAACATATTCTGTGCAGTCATGTGTTGCATCTCCAGGTTGTCTGTAACCCTGAGTGCCTTGGGGCAAGCCTTACAAGAGGGGTAGCTGCAACTGTGTGAATCGGTGTGAGCCCATCTGTCCTCCATCTGTGGAAATCTCCTACAGTCAAACTTCCTGTAGCCAGAGACCCTCTCCACAGCATCACTGAAGCTCTCCTCCACTGGTGCTGATTCTGGGCCACAGTCATAGCATGTGTGGGACATTTGGTCCCGGTGTGGTCCCAATGTACTGGTCAATGATTCACACATGGGGTACCTCCTGCTACCACAGTAAGCCCAAGCAGGGGATACTCGGCCATTCGTCTGATGATTGTTGAGCTCAGTTTGGCTTGCCCCGAGGTGTTATAAGGCTGCAGTGTCTTCATCTGTGGGCCCAGACTCACTGTATTGTCCTTTCAGTGAATATTGTGTACGTAAATGGTGTTCCTCATGTCTTTGTGCAGGAGCGAAGGTCACCCTTTGGGGAATTACCCCGTAGCCATTCGCCCCCTAGGGTGGGGGAGGATCGTAACCTTGACGACCAAATAGCAAAGGACCCAAAAGCGCTAGATAGGTACCTGAAGAGTAGCCCCTCCAATGAATACCAAGGTTCTCCCCGTTTTGACTCCAGACGTTTTCACTCTGAGTCAGTAGTGAGGAAGCAGTATCCTGATGGAGTAAGTTTAGCATGCATCCTCATTCAACACGTGTGTGTGTGTGTGTGTGTGTGTGTGTGTGTGTGTGTGTGTGTGTGTGTGTGTGTGTGTGTGTGTGTGTGTGTGTGTGTGTGTGTGTGTGTGTGTGTGTGTGTGTGTGTGTGCGCGCGCGAGAGTGTGTTTGTGTGTGTGTGTGTGTGTGTGAATAGGGTTTCTAGTCGTGATTGACTTTTACACTTTCACTCAATCACGTGAATAAAATATTGTAAAGATTCGTATGTACTTAGATGTACACTTGAGGTGAACACCATTTACCTTTTCGATACTGTATTCACGTGATCAAGCAAAGTCAATTGGGAGAGACCCTGAAACCACTGCATGTGTCTGTGCATGTCTTGTGTATTTGTATGTGGACATGCTGTGGATGAGGTAATATGCTATGTTCTCTGCTGTTCAAGTGTACCACTATCAATAATTTCATTGTCTTGTCTCTGTGAGTACCACTGCTTGTACTGTCTGTGTTTGGAGGGTGTTCACTCGTATCCTCAGACGTGTTACGGACCCCCACTGTTGTGGGGTTAACTTACATGTACACAGACCCATGTAATGGAGCCCTATCCCCATTTGTAGTAATGTGTACATGTGTGCACATGTACATTGTATTGTGTGTCAATGGCACATAAACGTATGCACATGAACTAACACTGTTGTGTGATGTGGGAAGTGCGAACAGATGAACATGTTCCAGAAATTCATCTATTGTGCTCGACCATGTAACTCCCCCCCCCATTGTACAACAACCATCTACTAGTTATACTTGCTTGGCTGTCTCTTCTCTCTCTTACTGTGTGCAGAGTGTTGAGGAGAGGAGAACCGTTCGCAACAGTGATGGCACAACTGAAGAGACTATTATTCGACAGAGTGCTAATGGCCAAGTCGCTGAGGATGGGTCCCTAGCGAAGGAATTGAATGGAAAGGAGGCATTGGACTTCTTGAGTGGAAAGGAGGCGTTGGACTTTGTCATGAGCTGCATTTGGCCATGGCGGTGAACTTGGCACACCTCTGGCCTTTCTCTCTCACCATTCACTATCTCACACTGCTCGCTGTTCTCACTGTACTGCTGAATGCAGTTTTATTCAATGAAGCTTCCTTGTACACACCACACATTCATTTTGTACTGTGTGTTCCATTTGTGCACGGCAATACAACTACTCCCATTGCCTGTAAATATGACGAGGCTTTCATTTTCTAGGCTGCTGTTCAGGAAATCTCTTTCACTGCCCCTCCATTCAGCTCAGGTGAGTGAGTGAACCCTTTACCGAGCACCTAGCCATCTTGTACCCAGTCCCTATTTTCGTTCCTACTTTCTGCTCAGTTGGAATGGAAATAGCCCCAAGTTTTCACTGTTCTTGTGTGATTGTTACATTTGTGTAATAGCCTATGTACGTATAATTATATTGTGATGTGGCATCCACCCACTTGCATGTTGGACTAGCCTTGTCCCCAGGCCCTTCGCGTTAATTGCCCACGCTAATTATCGCGGACGGCCTGGGGACGAGGCTAATGTTGGACCTCCCGACCTGGCTGCTGCTGTAGATAGGTAGTCTCACACTGCCCAGATCTCTACTCCACTCCATTTCCATATTCTGACGCAAACAGAGGAAAGTGTCCAGGCTAGGCAAGACTAAAAGATATAGATAGGTGGCTATGTTATAGAGATTCAATTTCCTACTAGCATAAATTATATATGTCAGGGCCACGGGAGTCCACTGCCAGCAGACAGTTGACTACATCACTCAAGTACACATTCACATTGCACGTATTCAGGGCTGGGCAATTGAAGCTCGGCAGTGTACGGCGACCATGCACTCCTGACAGGTTCCACTGTACACCATGCACACTAGTGCCACATGCCAGACGGACAAATGGTACGTAAGCTCATTACAAAGTTGACACCAGAAGCACAAGTACAGAGTAACATCCACCCACATTAACCTGGAGTCCACATAAGTATGCAAGTAAGTAGGAATAAGTTACATAACCGGCTAGGATGGATAGAGAGAAGTTTCTAGATATACAGGTGCCTAGACAAGAACCACAGTGATGATGTGTGCTCCCATTCCTCCTCAAGATCGCTGATCATGACTGGGAGAATGTCTCCACAAAGGACACCACAACCTCCTTCAACTTTGCATCCGTCTCCTTTGAGATTTCTCCCTCCTTGTAGATCACCTGCAGGAGGTCCTTCTGGCTGCTCCTGAGATGGTCCAGGAAGGCCTGCTCAAAATCGGTCACCCTCGCTGGGTCAAGCTTGTCCAAGTGCCCATGCACACCTGCATACACCACCGCAATCTGCTCCTCAAATGGCATTGGCACTGTGAGTGGATGCGAGGGAGTGTGGAGGGGAAGCAGCATTGACGTACGTAAGGACACATTCAACTCAACCCAAAACCTACACAGGTCGTTACACCCAACACCGATAAACAGCCCTTGTTCTAAGACCACAAGATACTCCTGGTCAGCAATACAAAATACACCATTAGCCAAACACCTAGCCAAACACTAACAAAACCATGTGCCTGTATGTAAAGTGACAAACTGGCAGATTTCGTAACATTCATGAAACAAACAGGATAGCTACACGAGGCCACACAAACTGGAGATTGCTTGTTACATTGAGAGTAGGAGTGACTCTGAGGGACAGCTTGCCTCGCGTACATGCAAAGCATGCAGTCACTTACACCCACAACGCACTACTTTACACTACCACATCACAACACTGCACAAACCATATTGTCCCTGCTTCAGGAGCTCTGTGAGGCGCACTCCACGGTTCAGCAAGTTCTGGGTGGCCTGATCCAAGTCGGAGCCAAACTGTGCAAAGGCAGCAACTTCACGGTACTGGGCCAAGTCAAGCTTCATCGTACCAGCAACCTAGCCACCGCAAAGGGCAGAACAAAAGAGGGAGGGGGGAGGGGGGCAAGGAACATGAAAAGGATATTCATTCTACATGCATGCAAAAAGTATGTGACATGCACCGTTTTCCAGCTGATGGTATTCATGACCTAAGCCCGGCTTTACCATAATGGTATTCATTGTCCTGCATTAAACCACATCTAAATGCACAAACCATGACTCCCCCATTTCCTTACCTGCTTCTGTCCCTTGATCTGGGCAGCAGAGCCGACACGACTGACAGAGAGACCCACGTTGATGGCAGGACGAATGCCCTTGTAAAAGAGCTCAGTCTCGAGGAAGATCTGTCCATCTGTGATGGAGATGACATTGGTAGGGATGTATGCCGACACGTCGCCAGCCTGTGTCTCAATGATGGGGAGGGCAGTGAGGGAGCCACCTCCATAGTCATCGTTCATCTTGGCTGCTCTCTCCAGGAGACGGGAGTGGAGGTAGAAGACGTCACCAGGGTAGGCTTCGCGTCCAGGGGGACGACGCAGCAGAAGGGACATCTGACGGTAGGCCACAGCCTGGAGGAGATTGAGACAAGAACACCCACGCATCTCAAGAGGTCATTTTGTAAGCCTTGCGCACAGTATGCACAATCTCCAGAGCTACAACCAAGTGGATACTTGTTTTGCAGTTGGTCCTTCCAACTAGTCATCTCAAATGCTGTGACAGACCATTCTGCAGTCACTTCTACAGTAAATCTCTGACACACGCAAGCACTCCATACACTACACTCACCTGCTTTGACAAGTCATCATAGATGATGAGTGCGTGCCTGCCGTTGTCTCTGAAGTACTCGCCCATGGCACAGCCTGAGTAGGGCGCCAGGTACTGGAGGGGGGCAGCGTCAGACGCTGTGGCACTCACAACAATGCTGTACTTCATAGCATCTAGGCACAGGAGAGGGAAGGGGGAGGGGAGGGGGAGGGGGAAGGGGAGGGGGAGGGGGAGGGGGAGGGGGAAGGAGAGGGAGAGGGGGAAGGAGAGGGAGAGGGGGAAGGAGGGAGAGGGGGAAGGAGGGAGAGGGGGAAGGGAAGGACGTCAATGGAATGATAACTCACTATACTTGCATACACACACCATTTGTACACATTGAGAATAATGAACCAACACAGTCCGTCATGATCATGTACATACATGTATATGCACATACACTCACACATGCACACCCATGAGCACTCACACTTGTATACACCCATGCACTCGCGCCTACATCAACATGCGCTAGCATACTTTAGCAGTGATATCCACACACACACACACACACAGTCAGGCTGCTACAGTACTACCACGCCACCCAGCCTCCACATATACATACAATGTACAACCCTTCATGACCCCCCCCCCCCACACACACCTGCATCTGTGAGTCTCTTGACAATCTGAGCCACTGTGCTGCGCTTCTGCCCAATAGCCACGTAGATGCAGTAGAGCTTCTTCTTCTCATCGTCTGCGTTGTTGAACTGCTTCTGGTTGATGATGGTGTCAATGGCAATGGCAGTTTTCCTGTGTGAGAGAGGAGGAAGGGGGAGAGGGGGGAGGGGGGCACAAGTTGATGGAAGGATAAAGGGTACCATGAAGAGACTTCAATACAGGCAGAAAGGGAGGCACTGTACACACAAACATGACATCTCAAGAGAGTAACACTAATCGCCCAGCTTGAGACACTGAGTGTGGTGTCACAAGTGCTGCACAAATCACACGCCCATCCTTCGCCCCACCCCCACGCACCCCGTCTGTCGGTCCCCAATGATGAGCTCTCTCTGTCCCCTCCCAATGGGGACCAGAGAGTCCACAGCCTTGATCCCTGTCATCATCGGCTCCCTCACGGAGATGCGGGGAATAATGCCGGGAGCCTTGGTGCCCACACGAGCACGGGTTTTGGTCTCAATAGGTCCCTGAAGGAAGCAACGAGAAGAGAAGCACTGTGACGGTGAAACAGGTGGCCAGGCATGAACGGGGGGGCTGAACATTCTGCAGCACTAGCAGATCAACACAAGCTTTGGAGTTTGTAGACACACTCAGAAGTCACGTTTACAAGCACACACACACACACACACACACACACACACACATGCATGCATGCACACACACACACCTTGCCATCAATGGGGTTACCCAAAGCATCCACCACACGCCCCAGAATCTCTATCCCCACTGGAACGTCCACAATGGCACCAGTCCGCTTCACAATGTCTCCTTCCTTGATCAGCTTGTCATTACCAAACACCACCACACCCACATTGTCTGGTTCAAGGTTCAGTGCCATGCCCTGTGGTCGGCGTGGAGAGGCAAGTGAAGAAGGAAGCACAGGTTCCTTGTACAGTGAGTGTGTGAGTACATTTACGCATGCATGTACGTACGCTGCATATGTGTGCATTGTGTGTATGTATGTGTACTGTATGTATGTGTACTGTATGTAAGTGTATGTCTGTGTACTCTATGTATGTGTATGTGTGTATGTAGAGAGATGTTGGTCACTTCCAACACCACTGATTGCTCAATGTAACTTGAGAATTGAGTATGTTTCTTGTGTTTACATGTCCTCTACACCACACTGGCACTCTGCTATTGAGCAATGTCTGTGGTATCCCCCCTTCCTCCATCCCCCCTTCCTCCACTCCCCCTTCCCCCTCCCTCCACTCCCCCTCCCCCCTTCCTCCACTTCCCTGCCCCCTTCCTCCACTTCCCTGCCCCCTTCCCCCCCTCTCCCCCTTTCCTCCACTCCCCCTTCCCCCCCTCACCTTCAGCCCGCTGCTGAATTCCACCATTTCCTCAGCCTGGATGTTCTTGAGGCCATAGACACGAGCAATCCCATCACCAATGCTGAGCACTCGCCCTGTCTCCTCCAATTCAGCCTTTGCAGTGTAGTTCATTATCCTGTCCTCCAAGATGGCTGACACTTCTGCACTTCCAGGGCCTGACGAGCGACGGAGAAGAGAGGGAGGAGGGGGAGGTGAGTAAACTACATGTACATGAGTATAATGCTAGTTATGCTAGACACAGTAGAGATCTAGTCAGACAACGTAGATACTATGCCAGCCTAATTGGGTATCAGCACATGATGGTACACTTTAGGGGAAAAGGGAAAGAGGAGTCTCATTGCCCAGCCAGCTGCTAGAGTCCATCTGACATCTGATCCGCACGAAGAATTCAGTTTCTACCTTCTTCTCAATACCTACAATGCACGGTGATGGAATACCACACCCTAGCCCCCAGCAGATGGAGTTATGCTTACCAGAGGCTAGAAGAGCTCTTTGCGCTGTGTGTAAGCCCTTCTGCCCAATCCTTCTGCTGGCTATGCCGGATGCCTGAAAACAAGCATGGAGAAGCGTAAACAACCTACCTGGTACAGCAAGCTTGTTGCAAACAAGACGAACAACTCCAACAATACTGGCAGCTAAAGATTGCTTGTACCCCTAATTTGGTGAAGTAGAATGCACAGCAGATGGTTGATACCACGCTTACCATGGACAAAGTCCGGGTAACGCTCCTGAAGGCTCTCAACGACAACATTTCTCTGCCCTCCCAAAATCTGTTGCAATAAAAGATGGTCAAGATGGCGTCCAACGGGGACTGAGCACGCGCAGTACAACGTGTGATGACGTCACGTACAGTCAGTGCCCGCGACAAATTGAATACACAAAATAACATTTCGCTAAGAATTGCCAAAAGAAAAGGTTGCAGGCACTTTTGAGCGAGTCTGGTTGTAATTTTCATAAAACTGGATGGTTGTGGCATCTGTCTGCGGCTTAACCGCAGCCAGAGCCCCCTCAAAGTGTCTTCTGCACACCAAAGTGGAGTTAATGTCTTCATGAAGAGCAGCCAGGGCTGCTTCTTGGCACACTGACACAATCTATACAACACAAAACAACAACACAGTTGCACCAGTGTCAATGGATAGATGAACAGCAAATGCTAACAACAGTGCTTAGCATGTACATACGTAGGTGTTGTGGAGACTACAATGCATTGACTGCATCCAACAAGTGTGAGTCAGTTACATGACAGTAGCAACAGCTTAGAAACTACAAGACCTGAACAACAAGATGCTTCCTGTGCTCCTACTAGGATAGTGCCAGTCACAAGTGATGTTCTTGTGCACAAGTGTGTGGTTGGCACTTGCTCACCTCTGCACCTGAACACCTGCATGTGTTTGCAACCAACTTGGCCACATCAACATCCTCCCCAACTGGTGTTGACTTGAACTGAATCTAAAGAGAGGAAAAGAAAGTGAAAGACACAATATCGCTACAATCTGAAGTTGTCGGCAGAATGACATAAAGAAGTCAAAGACAGAAGATGAGGGTAACTCTGCCAGTTTGACAAGCATGACACAACAATATTCATTCACTAAGCTTACAGTAATCCCTTACTTTTAGTACCCTCTTTCATTCACTTCAGACAGCGCGATACATTGTGCTGTCAATACATTACATTACAGAAATCGCCACTCAACCAAGAGCCTCAAATCCTTAGTCACATGTAGCCAACAACAGTTCTGCTACACAGGTCTACCATAATCCTTTACCTTGAATATCTCTTCCCTGGCCTTGTCATCTGGTAGTGGGATGTAGATGAGTCGGTCAAACCTTCCTGGACGAAGCAAGGCCTTGTCTATCATGTCTGGCCGATTGGTGGCAGCCACCACGAGGACATCTTGGAGATACTCCACTCCGTCCATCTCTGTCAACAGCTGAGCCAGCATGCGATCAGCAACACTGGAGCCTTCACTGACAGGTACAGAAGGACAGACTTTGAAAAAAGGGTCACTGCCACAATGTTGTGCAGGTATGCCGTAGCAGCTAGTACGTATACTGTGTGTAGATGCATACACAGGCACACACACACACACACACACATACATACTACACTCATTTGGCACACAGTACATATACAAAACACACAAGCAATGTTGCACACATAAGCATACATACACACACGTATATTCACTACACAAACCATATAATTATGCAAGTATGTACATACGCAACACATAACACATGCACACAAATGTGCATGATGCAGATACAACATATGCATAGAGCCATGTATCCTTGTGTGTGTGTGACGCCTTCAACTTAAGAACAAAACAATGTTGTCTGAGACACATTTGAATGAAATAACAGCTCTGCTGAGCTACGTACAAATACCACCCTCCTCACTTCTTCCTATGCACAGCCAAAGCATCAATCTCGTCGAAGAAGATGATGGATGGAGCGGCTGCTCTAGCGCGGTGGAACACCTACATTGGGAACACAGCAGAGGCCAGTCCACTAGCTGCTTCCAGAACCATCCCTGCTCCATCCCTCAGTGCTGCCAACCACCCTCACCTGTCTGAGGGCTCTTTCTGAGTCCCCCACGTACTTACTAAACAGCTCTGGTCCCTTAACTGCCAAGAAGTTGAGTCCACTCTCAGTGGCCAGGGCCCGAGCTATCATTGTCTTGCTACATCCAGGAGGGCCATAAAGGAGGATGCCTTTAGGGGCTTTGATACCCAGACGAACAAATGCCTTAGTCGGGTGGAAAGACAGAGAGGGAAGGAGAGAGAAGGAGGGAGGGAGCAGAAATGTAATCTTATATATGGAAGATGTGACTACACAGATGAAGCGACAGTGGTACAGTGCTGCAGAAAAGTGCCATAGCTTTGAAAAATCATGGCATGACACCAGACATCTTGTTTTGTCATAGCAACTGTACAAACAAGACCCACTGTAATAGACCAAACATCAGCACACTAATGCAAGGGATGGCTAAGTGAAGAAATAGTGACTCTGTGAACTACGAGGGTGCTTTAAAAGTGCCTGTCAGGGTCAAGTTCTCTGTACATAGCAAGACTCCCTTACAGTAATTCTTCCTAGAAGACTCCCTTACAGTAATTCTTCCTAGAAGATTCCCTTATAGTAACTCCTCCTTGCTAGAATGGCTGAGTGCCATGAGAGAATGTAGCAATGAATGACACCTTTCACACACTGTACTGTACCTCTGGATGTTTCAGAGGCCACTCGACAGACTCCTTCAACTTGGTCTTGATGTCCTCAAGGCCCCCAATGTCGCTCCAGTGCACCTTTGGCACCTCAATCTGCACCTCCCTCATTGCACTGGGCCGGACCTTGTGAAGTGCCTGTTTGAAGTCAGTAAGACAAACAGAGAAGGGCTCAAGGAGGAATGAGCATGAAGGATGAGTAGGAGGAGAGACAGGGTCTGAGGAGGACGAGTCCATCTCTGTGGCATGTGGACCTAGACAACGATCCAGGGCCACCAACTGGGCTGCAAAGACAGAGAGAGAAGAGAGAGGAAGAGAAAGAATGAATGAAAGAAACAAGAAATTGTAAGCACAGCCAGTAGGTACCATTTCTATCAGTTGCACACAGTGAACAAACAGGTGAGCACAAGTACAGTTGTGTACAGATTGGTGAAAGTTTAGTGGAGACCTCACTGCAACTCCCTGTATCCCCTCCAAACCTTCAAGACAGACTGCCTTCAAGTCCCCTCCAACATGACCGTGCGCCATCTCTGCCAGAGCCCCCACTTCCCCGTCGCTCAAACAGTGCGTGATGTCCTTCACAAAAAACCTCAGGAGCTGCAGCCAACCACACAAGGCACCGACAGGCTCAGTACTTACGTACCACCAACAGAACCACAACCACAATACATTCAGCCTAGCTGCATATATGTATGTAGCTGGTAAGGTGCATCAGAACTTAGTGAGAAGATTTTGGTGGGAAGGTGTACTACCTACAGTAAAAGCATGCCTTTTGGGTTTGGGGTAATGTCCAAAGGGAAATTTTGGATTGTAGACCCTTTGAGATTTATGCAATCTGAGAGGTCAAACATCACATTCCTGACTACATTTTTTTACTGCCATTGGCAAACATTTTGAGCGGGAAGATGAACTGACTGTTTGAGTGTACTAGGCAACTGTACCTTAACTCTTTCAACAACTGTTGGCACTGAAACTTCAATTTCTTTGTCAAATCGACCAGGACGTCTTAGACTTGGCTCCACCTGATCCAGAGCACATGTTGTTGCCATGACAACAACAGGCCTGCCCACTGGCTGCTGACTGAGTGTGTCTAGACAAGAGCCAAGGGCAGCAGTGAGTTGCCTCTCACTCTCCCCGGGGGACAGGTCATGGTGGGGGCACAACAGGTGGAGGTCATCAATCACAATCAGAGATGGAGCTCTGTGCGATTGAGGGGAAGTAAGACAAAGTAGTATACAAAGAATACATACACTCTTGATGGTACTGTGCATGGCACACAATCATCAACTTAGCTGTCCACCATCAGGTTTACCATGCAGCACTCTACCAGTACCTGGTCTTTGCATCTTCAAAAACTTTCACAATCTTGTCCTTTGCAGATTCACTCAAGGAACTAAGGGAGGATTGGTAAGTTTAATATAATGCGTTACACTCCACCCCTGCCCAACCACACCCCTATCTCACCACACACCTTCCCTACGTACTTCACCACACACCTCCCCTACCTCACCACACACCTCCCCTATCTCACCACACACCTTCCAAGTGCCATAGAACCATCTAAGCAAAAGGAGGCAGCCTTCACTTCTCCAGACACTGCCTGCGCCAGTAGGGACTTCCCTGTGCCGGGTGGTCCATGTAGCAAGATAGCCCTTGGCAGATGAATTCCCTTCTCTGCAAACACGAGAGGCTCCTCCAAGGGCAGTTGGATGAGTTGATGCAGTAGGGTTAAAGTGTTCTCCAGTCCAGCTACATCACCATAACCTAGCTTCTGGTGTGTGTGTGTGTGTGTGTGTGTGTGTGTGTGTGTGTGTGTGTGTGTGTGTGTGTGTGTGTGTGTGTATGTGTGTACAGGAAAAGAGGACCACTAATCAATCACTATTAACCATGTAAAATCACACTACGTACAGTAAATTGAAGGAGATGCATGTGAAAAGCACCATCAAAGGACCATACATAAAGCATCAGAAGGCTAACCTTCCTATTGGTCAGTCCCTCCAGCTCCAAATCAAACATAACCTTAGTCCTCGCTCTGATCTTGCAAACAGTCTTTATTGCATCAATTGAGGCTAGTTCAGAAGCTTCCATCACACTGTCATCAGTGGACAGTCGACTAGTGTCACCGTCGCTTGCCCCACTGACATCTACCACTGACAAGTTACCTAATTTGGTGTCAATGTCATGACTGTCATTAAGGTCAGCACCTGTGTGCCCACTGGGTGGGCTCATGGCCGATGATGGTTCCAATGCAGATGAGTTGACAGGAGACACAGACGCTACCATCAGGTGCAGTGTGTCACCAAAGTAATGGACAGAAATGCTGTTGCCGGGCAACACATGACGTCCATCTGCGGGCAGTCAGAGATGGAAAGGTGATGGAGAGAGCAATCGTCACTAGTGAACAATTCATTCGTATAACGAGGTACTGACCAAGGGTGCGTAGGAGGTAGTTTTTGAAGGCAGCGTCAAGAGAGAATCGTACAGGCGAGCTGCAGTGGAGGAAGGTTAGGAGTGAAGAACTAACAACTAAAATACACGCTGTCTCGTAAGTGCCACTTTTCAAAGTAAATGCTCAGCGTGTCAAATGGACTTCATAGCTACCACGCAAATCTACACACACAGACAGGTGTGATTACTCCTTCATAATGGGAGGATCTTCCCCGCTAGCATTCCAATTACAGGGTCTTACTCTTCTCTAGCTCTCTTCTTACAGGGCACTCCTCCTCACCATGTTCTCAGGACCACCTCCTCAGCATCGCTCACTGCAGCACTCAAACAAGCCATGCTCACTTCCTGCCCATCAGCAATGCCATAGCAGCTGTGAATTGCTTCTGTCAACCCCACCCCTTACAACCGTGAAGGCAGGAAGCGAAGAAACAAAAACATACATCATAGCATGTACAGCACCGTACATCATTAATATGTAAATGTATGCACTTAAACTGTATTAACAAGGAAGCAGGCCCATGAGAAGGTGTCATCCACCCACCCAATGGGATCACTGCTGAGGCAATTCAAACAAGTACTGGTATTCAAAACAGTTGGACTAGCAACAGCCAATTATTACTAGCACACCAAATTCAGCTAACGAAGACTACATTGGTCAAGGAGGTTAGGGGCAGTGCAGGAAACACTTACGGTCAAGAGGGACTCTTGACAGTGGCCAGGCCTTCATTACTATGACATTTCGTCCCACGTCAGATGCATCACTTGTGACAGTTGGCTCCCGTGTCACCTTGATTGTCACCATGACAGGCTGGTTGATGACAAACCCACATGACGTCATGGCATCAGGGTGACAGTAAACGAGGTCCTCCCGCAGTGGGGTGTGCTCACCTGCAGTATGATGTGGCCCCTCTACATACAGTCCTGCCACGCCTATCCTATCCAATGTACAAGGACACCAACGCTATACAGCAATTCAGCTACACTGTATGTAGCTATGTGCCATTGAAATACAAAATGATCCACAAAGCACAATTCCATTGCTTCCATTTGGCTTACATATGAACATAGAAGAACCATATGCCATACACTAGCACGATAATAGTATTCTTGATCACCCACTAAATACACAGAGTATTAAATCTCAGAATGCTTACTAATCTATGAATATTCAAGATGCTACATTCTAAGTTCAAAGAACTCCCATATTATTAATACAATATCCCAACAATATCTCACATTGCAATTACGTATTGAGCAACCAAAACATTACCCTTCCTCTCTGTACCAAATGCTACTACACCCAGGCCCCTCCTGAGCTGCCAGCCAATGAGGTGGCCAACGAATGAAGGAAGAATTGCCTCCTGGTACATTAACTATCCATTCATTCCTTAACAACAAGTAGTACGTAACTGATGGTGGTGTGGTAAATTACAGTCGAGCCTGTCTAAGACAGCCACCTGTGTGCCAGTTCTACCTGATCTGTATAGAGAGGTGGCTGCTCTACAGAGGTAGTCTGCAATGTTTTAGTGCTATTTGGGGCCAGGGAGGCTGGCTGTTTCAGAGAGGTGGCTGCCTAACTCAGTGACCATCACAGACAGGTTTCACTGTAGTAACATGATCATCATTTAAGCTACCATTCGACCTATGCATGCATGTCCATTTGAACTGTCTGTAGTGCATGCCATTTATCATACAGACTTAAAGCTAGTAACTCAATCAGAACGCAACATGCTAGCTCGCATGCAGACAGAAGCAGGACAGCTATTGGCAGCAGCACAAGAGTTAATACGTATATATTTCAAGCACGCATGTTGCTTGAAAGTATTACAAGAAACTTCAGCAGCGCGTCTATAATATCTTACTGTGATGGAAAATGGTTACAGATTTGCGTGCTCTTGCAAAGTGTTGCTGTTATGCACCCGGGCGCCTGCAGCGCCCTACGTACCCAACATGCTCCTGTCCACGCACAGTGCAGACCCGAGAAAGAAGCCTTGCTTCTTTGTAGACGTGTTTGGAGCTGTGAAGGGCCTCCGGGGGTTGGATGAGACCTTCTTCGGCGTTCGCTTCTTGGCAGACATTTTTTATCCGCACACGAGTTAACTAGAAAACACGCACAACTAACGCAATCAAAAGTCAAAGCTACAATAAGAATGCATCTAATATATAATCCATGCATGTCACGAGGAATGAGACGTGGCTTGACCACCTTCCGCGTTTCGCTGACAGAATTCAGCAAGGCTCTTGATGGCTGTTATCCACCTGTGGACCGACAACAGGAGATGGTAAAGCAAGTTGCACAAGCAACACACACATGTACCACTACTGTATGAGTAGACTGTCAATGAAACAGACAACAGACAACATAGTCTCTGCACCAAACACATCTGACAAGCGCTTCTCTACACCAACTACACAAGCAACCATCAGTGCTAAGCAGCTAAGCTCCACAATGCAGTTATAGATTATGCAGTGATCTCCCAAGCAAATAGTTTCAAGCAGACTGCACTTGGCCGTGTTTAATTTCTTGGGCCACTTCTTGAATCTAGTAACTCCCTTTAATCAACAACCACTCACTTATCCATGTCTGTAGCATTCTCAGCAAGCAGTTCATACACCCGCCCATCTGTAATGACTTCAAAGGTGAGGTTGGTTTTGTCTTGTGCCTCACTTCTTGCCTTGCGTACATCCTGCACTCTGAGGAGGTCAATCCACCTGAATGGATACAACACAGACCAAGTGGATGACAGGAGAACTGGAAACTGCCTGGTCTTTATACCCTTCACTGCTGCACCCTTCACTCCTTCACACTTGCACCCATCACTCCACACCTGCACCCATCACTCCTTCACACTTGCACCCATCACTCCACACCTGCACCCATCACTCCTTCACACTTGCACCCATCACTCCACACCTGCACCCTTCACTCCTTCACACTTGCACCCATCACTCCACACCTGCACCCATCACTCCTTCACACTTGCACCCATCACTCCACACCTGCACCCATCACTCCACATTTGCACTCATCACTCCACACCTGCACCCATCACTCCACACCTGCACCCCTCACTCCGCACCAGCACCCCTCACTCCCTCATACCCTCACACCAGCAGTCACACCTACACCCTCACATCCTCACCCCTGAGGCTCGCCAGTTGTCCCCTTGTAGTAACAGAGCTGGTTGCCCTGGTCTGTTCTGAAGAACCGTCTCCTCCACTTGCGTCCAGTGGGTCCACTCACTCCTCTCTTCATCAGCCAACCACGCAGGTTCATCTGATCCGCCAAGTCCTTCTTCTGTCGCAGAAGGTTAGTTTGGACTGTGTGCACCTCCCTCAGCTACAGGTCAATGAGGGGAAGACAGTGGAGAGGGAGAAAGAGAGAGCTTCCCTTTAGTTCTTGTACCCTACCATTTTCCTCCCCTCATCTTCTCCTCCAGCTACTCTCTTCCCCATGTCTGACTGACCCTCCGACCGCTCTCCCCTCTCCTCCCCATCCTCACCCTATCCTCCAGTTCTTCCACTCTGGCCTTCAGTTTCACATTCTCTTCAGTCACATCTGTAACAGTTTGCTGCAGAGCCTCTTTGGTCACTTCCAGCTCTCTGCATTGGGCACACAGCAACAAAGCAACATCACTGCACGGCAGACACTGATGACCATGCTACACAGAGGTACATCTCACATGACAGAATCACAAGTGAAGTTCACAAAATGGCTGTAGACCACAAAGCATACCAACACAATGTAAGGTAAGTTGAACACATGTCTGTCATGCAATTTACTGATGCAGTGAAGATAGCACTTCCTGCCAATGCAGCAGTTTGCAGATTTCATGTAGTTAATTAGAGGAAGGGTGGTGTCTTACATGAGTCCAGCCTTGGCATATCAGCAGATCACAAGATACTCTATATTCCTGCATCCTATTCACTGGACCTATTGAACACCACTCTATTAAGACTGTGGACAGGAGCCCGTAGAACCACTGCACTCACACAATACACCTATTCCTGCTTTAACATCCTCTTACGATCCTTTACAACCCTCCGTAGAGGAACCAGGGATTGACTCAACGCCCATTTTGACCTCCTAAGGAATTCCTTCCAGGCTATGATGTGTTTTATGTAGTGCTTAAGATAAAACTAGTTGTAAGCTAACTCAGGAGCCTCGCGAAGCAAGCTATATTATTGTATAGTCCTAGCAAGCCACATGCTGGTGCTATTGCACTTGGCATGTAGGGTTGTCTGTAGCTGGAAGCAAATAGGATATTTGTGACAGTGGATGCAGTTGGGTAGCACGGAGCTGTAAGGTACAACTACAGAGGTCAAGGACTAACTGGTATATGGTGGCAATGATGTAAATTGGCTCCGTCTCTATATAGTTAGGCAGCGCTTGTGCACTGCATGCAGCATCTTCTCGTTTGTCACAGCTGGCGCCCCTTGCCGACTGCTGCCTGACAGCAGAAGGGCACCCGGGGAACACAGCCAAGCCGGTGCCATGTTTGATTGCATTCCTGAAGCGTTACACTAATTGTGTTCCCGAAGCGTTACACTAATTGCATTCCCGAAGCGTTACACTAATTGCATTCCTGAAGCTTTACACTAATTGCATTCCTGAAGCGTTACACTAATTGCATTCCTGAAGCGTTGGCCACATACATACATACAAACACTAAGCGAGCCCGCGACCCCGAATTCAGAGCCTCGCTACGCTCGGCAACTATTAGCTTGAGGCCCCCCCCCCTTCCCCCCCCCCCAATTATTGGGATAGCCCGACAAATGGCTTCACGCCTTGAGAGATGAGGTAACTCATGAAAAGCAAGGGTGAGTGACAGATGGGATTGTTTCTCCATTGCAGTCCAGACAATGGACACACGTTCATGGCTGTAAAACAACAAATAGCTACCACTTACCTAATGCGATCCAGCTTCTCCTCCAGCTCCTCGCTGGTTACATTCTTTGTTCGCTGCAGACAATTTGTCAAAGAGGGATGTGGCTAACATACTGTAACCTCCAAGCATAGAAAGTATTGTGGTACAAGCCTGGAACAACTCTGTGGTATTCAGGAAATGCACGGTACAACCCACTGCCCCACCCACCGGGCTACTTGACACTTGAGACTGCACCGTTCTTCTGCCATGAGACTGAACCTGTAAAACACGTGAACAGAAACGGACATCAATCTAGTCTAATGTCTCCATCATCCTTGCCATCACCTATCACATCAACCATCCAACATCATCGAACATCCTTCCCATTATCATTCACCATCTTATCATCATTCACCATCCCCCTCCCCCCTCCCACACACAAACACATCATCCTTCCCACCCATTGCTCAAAGGCAACACACCAATTCTCTCTCCGTCTCTCTAGTGACAACAACAGCAGGAGGAGACGTAGGAGGAGGAGACGTTCCACTAGCAACAGCAGATGGTTGCTACACGTGTAGAAAGAAAAGACATGCACACACATCATCACTGACATGAGAGTGATGGCTGGCGCGTGCACACATGCACACATGTACAAACACACACACACACACCTTTGGACTCTTTGCTGCCTTCCCAAGACTATCCACAGTCCTCCGTGCCTGTTTTGGAGCCACTCCCTATGTACGTGGCACAAGTCACATGACATGACACTCAATGAATATCATTACAAACAGCTCTTCAACACAATCACTAGCCACTTATCAAGTTAAAATATTTATGGTTTGCCAAAACATACACAAGGTTATATATGGATTAGTTATACCACACTCAAGTGTTATGCATAAGTGATATACACCTGATGTACACATTACTAGCTGTCTTGGTCTTCCTAGCACACACATTCCTTGAGTATGTGTGGTTACCATGGTTACAGTTTGGTGCCACCCACCTCCAACCAATCTTGATAGCACTGCATCGCAGAGGTATTGGTGACGGCATGCTCCACAGACTTGCGGGCCTGTTCATCCACCAGCTTGCAGTCACGATTGATTATCACCAAGTGAGGCACCTGATGGACCCTGCAGGGTAGGGAACACAAAGGAAGTGGGCTTATTGCAAAAACGGTAGATAGAATGTTGGTTGAGATGTTCTCCTTACCCATATTTCTGCCTTAGCTCATCTCCGATGGAGCTTGTGAAGCTGATGGCAGGGAAGGGGACCTTCTGCATCTGCATGTACTCAAACATGTCATCTTCAGTGCTGTAGTGTGTGTGCGTGTGTGCGAGTGTGTGTGTGTGTGTGTGTGTGTGTGTGTGTGTGTGTGTGTGTGTGTGTGTGTGTGTGGTGTGGACAGGGACATTTAGTCGTTTCATGCGATAAACCTCCAACATGTTACGCACACAAGCTCTGATAACAGTTCACTGTGCACCAGTCTCCATGTCCAGCCCCAATTCACCATGAGCTTATTATCGCACAGTCATAATTATATAGAATCTCCGCTAAGCAAGACCAATTTAGCACATGCACACACACACACACACACCAAAGTATTCTACTCAAGCGTCCATTCCAAGAACTTACTGGTCACTAGAAACGTAGATGAGATGAAAACGACAATTGTTCTCTTTCATCACTTTGTAGAACCTGTCAGATAAAATGGATAGAAGGGGCAGGATTAAATTATGGTAGTGTGTGTGTGTGTGCGTGTGTGTGTGTGTGTGTGTGTGTGTGTGGTGTGTGTGTGTGTGTGTGTGTGTGTGTGTGTGCGCATATGTACACTTCTCACTTGATTAATTTTGGCATAAATTTCCTACACGGAGGGCACCACTGAGCAGTGAAGTACAACTAAAGAAGAGAGAAAAGACACAAGCTGTAACAGTCAGCAGACTGGAACACTCGCATCTCTTCCTTTATCCAGCAGCCTCCAATCCTCCTCCCGCTAAGCCAATGGAATAAGACCCCTTTCTTCGCCCTGAAGAAGACCAGAGCATCTGGTCGAAACATCGGCAAGGTTTTCAACCCTGTTGTGAAGCTGGTATTGGAGAACCAACCCTTTCTCAGACCCTTTTCATACAGACTAGCATCTACATACCAATATCCATTTGGAAAGTGCCCCCCTCCCCCCAGAAAGTACCCTGTCACTAATTGAAGGAACTTACTCCAATGATCTGCTTATCATCCAGTTCGGTGACTGGTACGCTTTCCCCTTTCTGGTTAACTAGCTTTGCTGTTGCAGGGAGCCATGGCTGCGAGGCAGCAGGGGACGTGGTGGGGTTGTCCACCTTGACACTTTCAGAAACGGACATTGCCTCGGGGACTGCAGAAAAGAGGAGAAATACATCATAAACACACACACAATGTTAATGTGGTAGAGGCTCATGCCACAGCAATGGTATGACTTTGAGTGAGCTTCCACAGATGTAGCAACAGCAAACAATTGTAAGACATTTTGACTGCAAATGTCCTCAACACTTACAGCTTTTCAACGATTCATTTTAAGCACTCAAACGTCATTCAACTGCTATTGCTGTTGTGTGCGAGCTCACTGACATTTAAATTCATATTATTACTGCACCTTTATACCCAATGGCAATCGGCCTTAAAACAGCTAAGGCAGGTAGGGAAGCAAAATGGATACTGGATTAAGATGTGTCTTTTGCTGCAGCCAAATCTTTGAATGACACCATGTCAAAAGATGCGTGTACAGGTGCTTCTACTTATTAAACAGTGATGTCATAAAAATGGCCGCCTAGTCTTATGATTATGTTCATTCTTTGCTATTGCTTCTTCTGCTACAGTAGTAGTACTGCAGTAGTGGAAGTTGCACTATCTAGTTTGAACGTAGGCCAAGTGGTGGATCAGCGAATGAAGGACAGTCAAACTGACAACTTGAAGATTTAGTCATAGATCCTCTATGGTTTAGCAGATGGAATTAGCTAGCAGGCTAGCTGGTATCAAGTTCAATCAACCTGGAGGTAATAGCAGAAGACTCTTAGAGTCTTACAAATACAATAAAAATCTCCTTCACAATTTTCCCAGGGGAGGACCCCTGGACCTCCTAGCTACAAGCTGCTCCTCCCCCCTCCAAATCCATACATTTGACTGGTAGCTATAGCTGGCTACTGGCTTTACCACCAAGCAGGGTAGGGAAGAAGGGCTGCTCTAATGCTGACTAGTACTGGAGACTTAACAGCACTGAAGTGTTATCAACAGACTGTCACCACGTGGCACTGAAGGCTCACCACACAGCACTGAAGGTTCACCACAGGGAGGGGGGTTTCTGGGGGTTTCAGGAAACCCCTTTCAAAATAATAGTACCAATAAACTGAAGAGAAGTAGCTACTGAAAACTTAACTGGTACTTGAGGTAGTGCAGCCAATGGCCTTTTTGTAGCTGGTGCACTATAGAAGACAGGTTTCGTTCAAACTTACATAGTCTCCCTCATGATTTCAGTTGTAAAAAATAGCAACCTCGCGTTTGGCGGCCATTTTGATGATGTAATATGACGTAATTCTTAGCATAAACCGGAACCCCTTTAATGAAATTCCTGGCTACGCCCCTGCACACAGCACTGAAGGCTCACTATACAGCACTGAAGGTTCACCACACCGCACTGAAGGCTCACTATACAGCACTGAGGGCTCACCACACAGCACTGAAGGTTCACCACACAGAACTGAAGGCTCACCACACAGAACTGAAGGTTCACCACACAGCACTGAAGGCTCACTATACAGCACTGAAGGCTCACCACACAGCACTGAAGGCTCACTATACAGAACTGAAGGCTCACCACACAGCACTGAAGGCTCACCACACAGCACTGAAGGCTCACTATACAGCACTGAAGATTCACCACACAGCACTGAAGGCTCACTATACAGCACTGAAGGTCACCACATAGCACTGAGAGGTCACTAAACAGCACTGAAGGTCACCACATAGCACTGAGAGGTCACTAAACAGCATGATGGGTCACCAAACAGGACTGAAAGGTCATTACACAGCCCTAAAGTCTTACTGTACAGCACTGAAGGCTTGCTTCACAGTACTGAAGGCTTGCTTCACAGTACTGAAGGCCTACCTCACAGCACTGAAGGCCCACCACACAGCACTGAAGGCCTACCAAACAGCACTGAAAGCCTACCACACAGCACTGAAAGCCTACCAAACAGCACTGAAGGCCTACCACACAGCACAGAAGACTTGCTATCAGAACTGAAGGTTTAACAAGTGGTAAGAACACAGTCAATAACAACAACCTGAGCTTACAGGCCTGCACAACTGTTTAACTCCAGAGTGGACTGCCAATGGACAGACTGTCCTTTAGAGTAACTTCACCACTTCCTCTAAACTAGTGTTAGCTCACACAGCAAAAATAGCACTCACTACACCACAGCCAGCCAGCCAGGCTAAACTGAAGCTTGAGAAACAAACTCCTCCCACTTTGCCCTTCCCACAGATTGACTACGTCAGCAGGAAGCCATGGCATTTGTAAGGTACATGGTGTTCCTATAGACCATCTGTGCACCTATAATTGATTGGCTTCTTGCTGTGTGTGCATTTGTACCATGAATGGGTTCACACACTGGCAGCAGCCTGGTGTGGACTGTAGCACATACACATTAAGGCTGTACAGGCTGCTGGCTACACACTGGGGATCAATTGATTTTGAGGAGAGTACAAAGGGCCAGGTAATTAGCAAATGTGAGGGAAGCCCCATGCATGCCACACTAATTCCACAGGTCCTGCCCCCACACCAGTGGTAAACAGGCATGTCATACTTGCATAGCATTCTTATGAGCAGGCAACCATTGGTACATTTCTCTTTAGACACGATTGATAACTCCAAAATATCTAACCCTCAACCTCTATATGCCAGTGTTGTTTGTGAACACCCCACAGTGGATAATTAATCTCAACAAACTCACACACTGCTACATTGGGTACATCCGCAACTGAATGCATATGCCAATAACCACTGACACAAGCTGCAAACAAATGGGATCTTCCTAACTCAGCTACACACCTACTGCCAAGAACAATGCTTGTGCACGCAACTGAATGCATATGCCAATAACCACTGACACAAGCTGCAAACAAATGGGATCTTCCTAACTCAGCTACACACCTACTGCCAAGAACAATGCTTGTGCTGCTTTGCAAAGTGGAGCACTCCCCTAAGGTCTAAGCCGATCAAGAAAGCATTGCTTGTGAGTGTAGGAATCCCTGTACACGAATACCCACCAACACAGGTACGTATGTATGTATGTAGGTGTACCAAAGACCTCTCTCAGCTGTCAGTAACTATCCTCTAAAGTGCTGGGTAGAAAGCAAATTGTACAGTGATGTCAGAGCCCAACAGGTACGGATATCTTACGCACAAAAGGAGTCATTAACGAAACCTTTGAGCATTAATAGGTCAGCTGTGCCTTGTACAACTTGTACCAATTTGTACTTGTTTCCTGTGTACATCTGTACTTGAAACAGCTGCAAGTGTACATCTGTACTTGAAACAGCTGCAAGTGTACATCTGTACTTGAAACAGCTGCAAGTGGCCCACAGTTTGGACAGCTGCTAAATACTGCTATTCACAAAATCAAGTTAGGCTGACTATTTTTGATGTGTTGCACACGTGTGCACGGCAAATTCTATCAAAGAAACTAAAATTTGTCTCCACGGTAATTTTACTACTTTCAACATACAAAGCTACTGTGGATACGGATTGCATAGGGAGTGGCTTAAGGAGGCACTCAACTGCCATTGCACTACTGATGAAAATGAAAATACCTGTAGTGTGTGCCTTGGCGCCCTTTAGAGACCTGCCGCGCTCTGGCTTGGGAGGAGGAACAAGATTGTTACTCGCTGATGTAGCCACGGCCTCTGAGGCTTTGCTCTGCATCTCCACAGGTGCTTGCTGCTGAATCTTTGGTGTTTCCTCCTTAGGTGGGTCTGGGTCAGCTTTGGTGATATCAGTCTCCACTGGTCTAGGTATTCCTTCAATTTCTGGCACTGTTTGGGACTCTCCCTTGTTCAGTCCCTCAGCTATTCCCTCTGGCTCTTGTACTGCTTCAACCTGTTCACCTTTGCCTCCACCCAGGTCTTCATTTGGAAATTGATTACCTGCAGTATCTTCAACAGATGTGGGGCCGTCCTGGTGTTCCCCTCCAGTGACCAACACCCAGCTTGCAGGAGGAAGTGAAGCCTCGTTCTTCCTTGTTTCCGGAGGTTCATCAATCCAGCCACCTTCCTGCAATTTTGGTTCTTCTTGTGGTTTAATTTCTTGTGGAGCTGTCACTTCCTGTTCAACAACCTTTTCTGCTTCAAAGCTTGACTGCTCCGAACCTGGTTTGGCATCTTCTACTCCTTTTGGGCCTTCCCTGGCTGAAGACACACTACCATCTCCCAACTTCTCCACGATATTATTCACACCTGCTGTATCCAGCATGGATCCTTTGTTGTCTTCCGTATCCACCATTGGTTCAGGGCGAGCTTCCTGATCACTCTCAGCACCAAGCCCACCATTGACAAGAAGCCATGACTCCTGTTCGCTGCTCACAGCTTGTGAACCCATTTCCTGTGCAGTATCTGGCTCTTCTAGTTTGCTGTCAAGCTCCTCACGGGGCTTGTCCTTTACCTCATCTGGAGATGCCACCTCACTTTCCAGCTGGGAGTGGCCTTCCTCCCGCAGTTTGGATGGGCCCTCAGTCTCAACTTGGGATTCCTCTGGCTTGGAACCCACCTCATTCGCAGGCTGGCTATGGGACTCTCTCATTTCCCCATGTTGTAATGCCCCCCCTTTCTCCAGTGAGGAGTCCCCTTCTTTTTGAAGCTCGGATTTCCTCTGTTCCTCTGGCTGGGGCTGCCCCTGAAATGTACCACTGCATTCTGCAATAATAGCCACGGTCTTGTCTGTGAGGACAAGTGGAAGAGATGAGACACGCAGTAAGCCTTCAGCATGCATGCCCATCTCCATCTCCACTACTTCTCTCCCAAGAAACACGTCCCCTTAAGGCAGAACCAAGAATGAAGGGTGTTCCGTCACTTACACAATAAAAGTGCCACCCTTACAGAGCTAGTACGTAAATTATTGCATACCCAAGAAGTGAAATGGAAGTCAGGAGGGGAATGGAACAATATGTAAAAGGAGTGTGTGGATTAATACGCTGAGAAACATCACACTGTGATTGTTCTAGGGCTGGGATGAACATTCAATTTACTATTTGGAACTTCACTTGGAAAGCTTTGCTGTGTAGGATAAGGTATACAGCTATTGACATATATGCTATATGCTTAGTGAGACTCATTAAAATGGCTGTCTCATGCAAAGGTTAAAGTTTTTACTCCCTCAGAATCCTGACAGGATGTGTTAGGGATGTAATGATGAGCGAACAAAGCAAAGCAGGCACTATAATGCAATTCATTTTTTGTTACTGCCAAGAAAATGTTTCACAAAGAAACAGAAACGAAGCTTCAAATGTGTAAGATAAGTTTGAAGCTTTGAAGCTTTGTCCCAGCCCTAGACTGTTCCATAATGCACGGGCAATTCTTCTGTTGAGGTTAGGTGAGTGTGTGTGTATCACTAGGGCACCTCCACAACCATGCAGGGTGCAGCCATTGCCTATAGGTGACTAAACTATAGTTCAGAGTATCACTGTCAACAGAGATGGTAGTGACCAAGGAGATGCTAACAGTGAAGGAAATGGTAGCAGCAACGGTGAAGATGACAGCTCCAACGGAAGGACTTTAGCATCAGCAGAAGAGACTGGAGAAGTGACAGAGCACAATCAAACCATACAAATGACAGCAAAGGAATATCAGTATAGAAAATTGCGTGAAAAAGACACAACTTGTTCCAGAGTCCTCAAAACTAGTGAGAATGCTCTGCCAGGTTCCTCTGTTTTCTTTGCTCCTTTTAAAGGAATGAAACTGCGTTAAGAAACCCTTGCATAGATTGACCCTGGTTGATTGATTCAATATAAAAATTCTTATATTATCGGCAGATGAAATTCATTGGCTAATAGAGAGCTTTAGCATAGCGTAATAATGTTACGGTATCCCACAGATACTGTGGATATCGTACCATTATTATGATGTCTTCAGCATGTTCGGCATAGAGTAATTAATTTTGATAAAAGTGGTATTAGTGATAAGATGGTGGCGATGGAACTCACATAATGAACAATTACTTGCCAAAGCAGGAAGACGACGACCAGGAATAAGACGTCGCCCCTTTGCAATTGAGTGCAAGAAGCAGTTAGATCGGTAGCGACTTCCACCGCAGCAGGTCACACTTCACAGGCAGTTCTGTTCATGTCCGACGAACTCGTGAAGCAGGAGGACGTCGTCAGCAATGCTAAAACGTACAGGTGAAGCTGTATGTATCCTTGTAAGAAGAGCGCCAACCGTATAAGCTAGAGGAACCTCCACAGAAGGAGCAGGAGGCATGGTCGAAGGCACACTCGTGCTGATAAAGCTGGATACCTGCTTACTGGTAAAGCATGTGTAACTATGCTGTGCGCCACTTGCTGGCTGAATAGGGGCATGCGCACAGACCCTGTAGAAGTGCCTAGGACGCTCGCAAACACTGAAAAGACTGTGAAGTTTATACCGTTAAAAGCAACAATAAAATTCGGTTCTATCATAAAATACAAAACGTGATTTATCGTATTTTGTGATTGCACAATAACTTATTGTAATTTGTTCGTTTTACGCTATGCTAAACCTCTCTAACATCTCCACATTCTGGTACTCCCCACTTAAATTAAGCTAGCTCCAATGTTGCCCCCAACACATACTCAATCGACTACTTACTGCCCCAGCTACGTAAAGTTGCATTCAAAACTACCTTTGAAATGAGGACACATCTCTAATCAGTACATGTGGGCGTGTCCAGAAAAGAGAGGCATCAATGTGTGTGTAATCATCAGTGTTTCTCCCAGATAAGGAATAATGGGGGGGGGATGCTCTCTATCATGCACCGTGTGTATTGTAGTATGCGGCAGTATAGTGGCTATGTCATGATTGTGAGCAGATGTGTGCAGTGAATCAGATGCTCACATGCACCACTGTGGCATGATGGGCTGTGCTAATGGTGCAAAAAGGAATATATGCAATGCTAGAGACCAGCGGACAAAGAAACTGCTATGGAAAAAAAAATAGAAAAGTGATCAGATGGATTCAAACCTTAAGATTTCGATTGTCAGTCTACTGTACTAACCCCCATGCTACCACAAAGGTGACAAATCTAACCCAAGTGACGTCATTTTGTAAAAAAAATAAAATTAAAATTTTTTTGTATCTTTTAATGGACATACGTATCTGGCAATAGGCAATGGCTTCTAGCACCGAGACCAACTCTCTATCTGCTGAAAGCTATCTATAGGGGGGGGTGGGCACTGCTGTGGGTCCTTTGGGGGAAACCCTGTGTAATATCTCACTAGTACACATCACACTACACCACAAAAGAATACATGCCTCTGCATCCTCCCACCTGAAAAGGAGCATACCTCCTGGTCTGGCACCCAATGGTGTCTAGACAGGCAGTTTCATGCACCCAACAGACCACCCACACCTACCATAAGAGAGATCGGTATCTTCCTGTTCTTTGGATCCTTCTTCGTCAGCAGTTGGATTGGCACCAAGGATTGGAAGAGGATGTGTTTCATCTTCATCCGAGTCCTGGTCGTCCATGACACTGGCCACGCCCACAGATGTCATGTGACTATACGTGCTTTGCATGTCCGCATCACTACAGAAATGAAGGAAAGAGCTGCTAGTCACTTACCCTGTACAGAGGGTGAACACAACTCTACCTTACATGAGTTCAAAGTCCTCAATAAGCATATAGTGTACGAAGGTAATCAAAGGGTACCATTACTGGTCAGCGAGGCATGAAGAAGGAGGACTGTTCCTCCCATTGTCCAATTAACAATGTACGTAAGTAGTCATTGAGGTGGCAGACCGACTAATATACTGGGAACAGTGGAGCAGTACAGGAACAGTGCTGAAAAGTATGTATGTACGTAGATAGAGATAGAAGATAGTATGTACGCACACACTTTGTACAAACACAGCAGCAAATTTGGTGGCAAGGAAGCAGAACACAGGCAAAACCTGCTGCAGTGGTGCTGGTAGTCACCGCTCCTACCCCAGAGGTCTGTATCACACATACAGCAACTGGATGTAGAATAATATACACTCCATTGCCGGGGCAACTGCTCGAATGTATTCATTGCAGACACGAGAAAAAGCCTATACCCCGGTGTCTAACTGTTGTCTAACTATTACACGTAAGCACAATACTAATAAGATGAATAGGTATTGTAAAATAGTACTTACAACACCCTAGCAAGTGGAGTGGCCTCACTCTGCTTCTGATGATTCAGGTCTATGTGCACTTACTTGGCCACTCCTTCCTTGATGTATTCTGTTTCCAGTGTCACTCCGATGTGTGCCTTGCGGATCTTCTTGGAGACAGGTTTGCAGTCCAGTTCAAGGGCACTCCTAGGGGTGGAGGTGAGGTGCCATGTATGTATGATGTCAGCATTATAATTAGGGTACACCTTCACACATGCACACACTTGCACACACACCGATGTCACACCACCTGTAACAATACATCCGAACAACAACCCCAGCGGTGCAGAGATGTCTAGGCTGCCTACTGCAGGACACATGGCTGTCCCACTTCAGTCAGGTAACTACAATCTGGAGACATTTGACTACATTTCAGCAGTAAAGACTGGAAAATAAATATGGCTGCAATTTTCCATTGACTTCATTTTGGGAGGGTCATAGTCACCGCAAAATGGCAGTCCTGTTTGCATGACTGGCGTGAGCATGTGCAAAGAGTGTGTACGTCTAATGCTCATATCCACCCCTCCCTCACGATCACACGTCCACACCCCCACCACTACCACACCTACTTGGTACTGGGAATCCCAGCGTATTCGGACACATCGCAGTGGAAGGAGGCGAGCACCTTTTTCCCAGCTGCACCTTCCTGTAAGGGAGGAGGGGAAGAGAGTGGCAAGTGTAGGATTTTCCATTGAGAGGTAGCTGGAATATCACTGTGCAGTGTGGAGCTCGTGCACATGTAAGTGTGTATGTGTGAATGTGTGTGTATAAACATGTATGTGTGGGCATGTGGGGTATGCTGAATAACTATTCCCACCAATACCTCGGTAGTACAAAAACCGACTAAGTTAAAATAAGCTTCCATTGTCTGACTGCATTCATATATAAAACTGTTTTAACTGTTCTCTTGCTGTAAGCATACATTAGCATCAAGGGCAAACCCGCATTGCTCAAACTATGTACTTGCAAAATTTGGATACCTCAGGATATTGTATTGTAAATCTGTATGTTGCAACAACATGACCAATTATAAGCGACGCTTGCATGTAAAGCAGACTTCTCTACTGAACCAACGGATGCAAGCAGGTACGTGAGAACTGTGCCATCATCAAGAAATTCTGTTTCAGAGATGATGGGCAGCTGTGTGTGTGTGTGTGTGTGTGTGTGTGTGTGTGTTCGTGCGTGCATGTGTGTTGTGCTCACATGCTCAATGTAATACTTGTACACCTTCTCTTCAAATGCCGTTGTCTTGGGGTCCTGTACAGAGCACATGAACATGTCACGAGATGACACAACACTTGTACAGATGTGAGGACATACCACTGAAGCATACATTACTTGAGGCAAGGGGAAGAACACTACTTTTAGGACCTAACTATGCACCAACTTAAGGGAGCCACTTGGAACAGGAGACAATGGTAGGGGTTGAGGTGGGGTAGGGAGCAGATGTACCAGCCAGTGCAAGACATGCAAGTGGAGCTCTCACTCACAGAAAACTTGCAGTTTAACTGCTACACAGATTTACATACGGTACGATGCATGGAAAAGGTAACGATAATTGCATTTGTCGTTTAGCACTCTTCGGTGAATAGTCTCGTTTGTCGCCCAAAAATTGTCCCCGTTTCATTACTGGTTAGGAGCTAACCGGTAGCAGTTTTAGGGTTAATGGTTTCGTGCGTAAAGGAAAATGGCCGTCCAAAAGGTTCACTGTGCAGCAGCTCCTCGATGTTAGCCTATCGCTCTGGCGAAAAATGACGTGACCAAATATGCGCACGTCATTCTTCGTGTCAGAAAAAAGAGTCCCATACTGACGAGGTCATGGTTGAAGCGTCTGGAATAAGCAGAGATCAAGCGGTGTTTTACAGGTGAGTCTTCGTAAAACGAGTTTTAGTGTTCAAACAGCCAACGCTTAAAGCGCAGCAGTCTGAAACCATTGGACGCGGCCCATTTTCGATAGCTGGACAACATCTGAACCAAAACATCTTCTATTTCTTCTACATGAATGATCACAACAATACAGTAGGTCGCGCTTCGCTCATGGTGTAGCTGCACAATTCGCTGTTTACAATACGCTATTTCAATAAAGCTCTCTTCGCTAAGGCTACACAGTTACGTACGTATTACCAATCAAGTACTCTAAAAAGGTTTGTCCGTAACATAGCGTCAACGGTTAAGCTGAATCATTAACTCATACCGCTAATTTGGTTAACCGTTAACGTATATCCACTAACCGGTAAATGCTAAAAGACAAAATACCGTATATCGCAAAATGTTTGCGACCAATAATTTTCGCAATTTTTGCGAATGAAACAATTCACGAAAATTTCTGTCGTGAATTTTATATGCATATAATACCTATGTTATAATAATAACTTGTGTATGCTCATGATGTCATAATAAAATGGCGGATCAACAAACAGCGTGTAGCTCTTTCGTTTGCTTCATTTTAGAAGTGATTGCTCCTGCTATTTACACTAAAAAGTTCTTAATGTCTACCTTGTAGAGTCTCCTTCATGAAATTTTTATTTGTGAACATTTCTGACACCCGTTTTGGCAGTGATTTGCGAAATTTTTAGGTCGCGAAAATTTTGCGATATATGGTAAACCGTAAAATGTCACCATTTAACAGTTCACCGTTACCTTTTCCATGCACCATACCATATGTGGACAGTGACACACACACACACACTTGTACTTGTAATACTTGTAATACCACAGCCAAGACATGGCTAAGTGGACCCCATGAATGGGGTGAGCCAGCAGGTGGCAACAAGACCAGTGGCACCGTTGGCTGTGGAGACACCAGCCTTATCACCCCAGTAGCATGGCCCCCTCGGTGCAGTAGGGGTACTCATCTATGGGCTTGCAAGACCCATGAGATGAGAGAGGTGGGGTACAACCTTGAGTGACAGCATCAGAGTATCCGTCCTGTGCTCCTGGCCGTAGAATTCCCCACCTACACTTGCACACACACACACACACACACACACACACACACACACACACACACACACACACACACACACACACCATACCCTGTAGAGTGTGACAATCAGTGCCACAGAAATGGTGGGATCGAACATTGCCCGCCCAGTAGCTCCATCAGGACCGCGATCCGCTACTGGCACCCATTTTATCTACAAAGGGAAGGGGAAATTTATAAGTGTGACCAAATTGAAGGTGTTTACACAGTTTAGTTGAAGATGTTTGAATGGTTTTAAGTTTAGTTTCAAGAAGGAGTGAAAGAACACTCAGAAACATCTTCACGGAAGTCACAACGCAAGGACTTGACTTCACCAAATGCCACAGAAAGCAAGAACCAGTTACTGAGGTGTTATGCATAATCAAACCCTAAGAACTTGTGAAAGTAGCTGTTTTAAAGAAGGAACACTCAAGTAGTACGGACCACTGCAATTTCACACTCCAGCGAGTCATTCATAACAACATCAGAATTCCTGAGAATTCCTTCAGTGTAGACCTGCCGAAACTACAACAGTCATTGACATCGGTCAGTGCAGATGGGACACACTTGACTCAAAACAATGGTAGGTATTAATTTTCATACAATGATCGGTGGGTATATGCAAGAATCTGACAGTCTGGGAGATATAGGTCCCCCTTCAAACTCTTAAGTCATTGAAATGAAGCTAGTACAGCTCAACTGGCTTCATTCACTTCAGATGATTACGCCTGGATAATGTCCCCTCTCACATGAAAGGTCACTAGTCAAAAAGGTCATTTGAAGGCTATTTCTAAGATTGAAAGGGTTAACGTGGGTGTGTTCTATTCAAAGGCCATGTACTTCAATACAGGAGTGTTGCATCCAGGTATCGCCTCCGTAACTTCCTCATTTCAGGTCAAGATACACCAGCACACTCATGCTCAGTTGTCTGACCACCAACAGCACAGTATGTCTTCACACTGTATCCTTAGTGGGCACTGCTTATATAATTATACGTGTTAGCCAGCCAAATAAGGTCATCTCATAAGGTGTGAATAGATCACCTGATTCTGGTACAGTATAATGTGTATGCATTTATTCACATAGTTAATGTATACCCATAAGTCATGTGATGCATCATGTGAGAGACTATTAAATCATGTATAGTCCCAAATTTGAATATACTGCTCTAATAATTATATAAGTATCCCATAGGCAATGTACAGCTATGTTGAGTCACTGAAATCACTGACACTCTCATTTGTGGGCAGAAGGACAGACATACACAACAGGCCATGCCACCCCTCCCATACTGACTGGTCTTCACTGCACAACACATACCACTTATACATTATGACAAATACACTTTGTAGAAATGATAACAGTCTTGACAAATGCATTCACACACTATCTCTCTCTTACACACACATTAGCACTTAAGGTCATCAGTATGCAAGAGATTCACCACAAGACACAGGGGTGAGAAAGAAGTGCTTCACTGTTGTGGAGGGTGGGCAACTGATCACAAGTGCATGTGTGTGCAAAGCTGCACATATTGTAAACCAGTGCAGGATTAGAGGCTAGTGCAGTATAAGCAGATGCTTACAGTGGTGTAGTGCCAAAGGCAACGTACATTATTGGATTCAGCCTTCCTGTGTGCTCTCTGCCACACCACCTTCACATTCTCCGGGCGCCTGCAAACAAACACATGAACATAGGAAAGGGGGGTAAATTTCAAGCATACATATCACACGGTACACTGTACCACATGATACTAGTGTATCACATGATACTAGTGTACCACATGATATACATGCTCAAAATTTACTCCCTTTTCTATACTATGGAGACGTGGTAATGAACCTCTACTCTATCAAACACATGACCACCACAGTAATGGGAACCTCAATGATATGCACGCAGAGACATCCCACCGATTTCACTGTTGATGCTGGCCTACAAGCAATGGGTGTTGACGTTTGTCTATCAGTAATACGGTTAAGATTCTGAAAGAATACAAGAATTCGGAACACGTTTGCAGACAATGCAAGGGGTAGTCGCGCACCACATTGAAAGTCGCCGCTTCACACACTGAGTATGCAGAAGAGCGTCTCGAGATGAACACTTTCTCGCTGTAAACATGGGGAGAAACCCGGCGCTCTTTCGCTGCGCATCCGTATCGTCGTCTGTTCTGGGACGGACATAACAATTAATCCGATCGACCCAGCTAGCACGTCACTTACCATGCCCCGATGCATTCCAGGTCAATGTACTCAAATGTTGACGTGAACTTGAACTGAACAGCCGTCTTTCCAGTGCGTTTGAGTTTCCTTCCAGCCTTGGCTAAACTCATCTTGTCTCTTTCGTAGTGCGAAGGCCCAGAGAGTCACGTCTCACCGAATGCAACAGCTATAATAGCTGAAGTACAGTGAATGGCTTCGGCCCTCCCCAACCTCTCTCACGTGACAGTACAGCGGATGCGTCACCCTCGAGGGATCCAAATAAGGAATCTGGTGCTTGGCGGCAAAAATGGCTGCAAATGACCCGCTGAGAAACTTGAAGATCAAAACAGGTGTTGTGACCAGGTGAGTATCGTAGTCACATTTATACGAAGCCTGTAGTTTCTAAATTCCTAGCATTTAAGCTGTTCCATTTAAGTCAATTCGATGCAGTGACCTGACAGACATTTTTAATAGAGACTGCAGGCTCAAACATGCTTTCAGTTTTGACAATATGTTGGTAGCATTTTCGGATTCACCTACCTTTTGCGATCTGTATGAGACTTTTTTCATCCAATTCCGTTCGGTAGAAGCTGAATTACAAGCTTCTGAATATTGTTACCGTACGATTTTTTTCTGACACGTAGTAATAGGAATTACGGTATGTACGAATCACGCGCGCATGACGTCACGGGGGGACCACATCATTATTAAAACAGGGGTATACAATCAGTGATAATGGTGTGATAGAAAAGGGGTAGAACCTCGGACACAGGGTTACAGGTTGCTAAGCAGTAGAGACTGCATTGCTAGGGAATGCCCTGGCAAGGTAAGGGTGAGAAAAAGCTAGAGGGAACAAAGTGGGGAAAACATAACTTTGGGGAACAAAAGGACTGTATGGGGGTACAATTTGGGGGATATATAGGCAAGTAATACATGGATATGTAAGGGGACGGTGGTGCTACATGTGAACAATAATACATGGATATGTAAAGGGGTGGTGGTGCTACATGTGAACAATAATACATGGATATGTAAAGGGACGGTGGTGCTACATGTGAACAATAATACATGGATATGTAAAGGGGTGGTGGTGCTACATGTGAACAATAATACATGGATATGTAAAGGGACGGTGGTGCTACATGTGAACAATAATACATGGATATGTAAAGGGATGGTGGTGCTACATGTGAACAATAATACATGGATATGTAAAGGGGTGGTGGTGCTACATGTGAACAATAATACATGGATATGTAAAGGGATGGTGGTGCTACATGTGAACAATAATACATGGATATGTAAGGGGACGGTGGTGCTACATGTGAACAATAATACATGGATATGTAAAGGGGTGGTGCTACATGTGAACAATAATACATGGATATGTAAAGGGGTGGTGGTGCTACATGTGAACAATAATACATGGATATGTAAAGGGGTGGTGGTGCTACATGTGAACAATAATACATGGATATGTAAAGGGATGGTGGTGCTACATGTGAACAATAATACATGGATATGTAAAGGGACGGTGGTGCTACATGTGAACAATAATACATGGATATGTAAAGGGGTGGTGGTGCTACATGTGAACAATAATACATGGATATGTAAAGGGACGGTGGTGCTACATGTGAACAATAATACATGGATATGTAAAGGGACGGTGGTGCTACATGTGAACAATAATACATGGATATGTAAAGGGATGGTGGTGCTACATGTGAACAATAATACATGGATATGTAAAGGGGTGGTGGTGCTACATGTGAACAATAATACATGGATATGTAAAGGGACGGTGGTGCTACATGTGAACAATAATACATGGATATGTAAGGGGACGGTGGTGCTACATGTGAACAATACACTAAACATAACATTAAAAAAAAAACAAAAAAAAACAATGATTGATGGGCATATTGGCAGTCAATTGGGGCTCAGTCTCCATTTGGGCAACCGGCACCCAGGTTCCAGGGTGATTTTGTGGGCTGAAAAGATAATGTAGCTCCCAGAGATGGCTGCTTTAGCCGCGTCGGTCAGGGCTTTACGTCTGTCAGAGGGTTTGCTCTGGGGGGCAGCAAGCCTTAGAGCCGTATAAGCCTCGTGTGTGTAGTGGCCTAGGCAGCCAATCTCAATTGTCAGCAGTTGAACTTGGTAACCCTGGGCAGATAGGTCCGAAGCCAAAAGCTGGTAGTTGGTCTTCCCCTGCTTCCGGGCTCTAGCATTCTTGATGCTGGTGAGGTTGTTCCAGGGCACAGTGAGTTCCAACATGGTAGCACGCTTACCATCCACAATAAAGAGATCCGGCCGAGCGGTGGTCCCAATGATGGTGGGGGGAATGGTTGCTGGAGGAGATTCACATGCTCTGTGATCCGGCAGGTCTGCATAGACGGAGGCTTCTGGATTGAACCTCTGCAAGAATGGGAGTAGGGCGGTGAGCACCATGTCATGGCGCCATGTGTACCTGCCATCAGTCAGGGCTGTTGGGCAGCAATTCAACACGTGTTGCACGTTGCAGAGGGGGCCATTGCACAGAGGGCACTTCCGGTTAAGTGAGTAGCCCCATCGGACCAGGGAGCTTGGGCATGGTAGACAGTCACAGCTTGCCCTCAGTATAAAGGACAGCTGACCCGCTGGCATTCCTGTGAGGAAGCGCTGCCAGAGGTGGTCTTCTGCACCAAGAGGGAGGATGTCTAAAAGACCATTCTGGACAGTGAGCTGGCTGAGATGGTTCTCCCAATCCTGCACCTGCTTCTCTCTCGCCAGCTTCTTACACTTGGCAAGCACCTGCGGCTTCTTAGGGGCGGGTGGCTCAGCTCTGCACTGGGCAACGGCTGTTTGGAACCGCTCCACAGTCTTTGGGTCAAGGTAGGAGGCCTTCAGGTAAGATGGGTCCTGCAGAGAGGGGAGACACTCAAGAACATGTGGATCAGTAGAGTGAGCCACCGTTGTCAGCAGTGACATCTTGGCCTCTTCCAGGAATAGCGGGAGGAACTTCAGGTCAAGGCTGTTCGGATGAAAGATAGCAGATGGAGTGGTGCAGCGAGGGAGGTGCAGCCACTTCTTCACCATTCTTGTGAGCAGCCTCTGAAGGGAATAGACATGGCTCTTGGGGATGTCATTGACCATGAGGTGGAAGTGTAGGGATGGTAGCAGTGAGTGGTTCAACATCCATGTCTTGTATTCACCTCTGACTGGTGTTTCGTCCAGAGCTGTGAGTTGGGGCAGAATGAGTGCCTTCAACCGCTGTGAAGCGCTCTGGCCGGTAGACTTGGGGCAGTCGGCTAGGGTCTTCCCAAGGAACTTGGTCGGGTGGTCATGGATGTTGGTGGTGCTGCCAGAAGAGAGGGGAAAGGTGGCGTTGGGGACAATCCTCTTACCATCGAATGTCAGGGACATACACTTTGATGGCTTCAGGTGGAGATCCAGGCATTTACAGTGGGCGTCGATGAGGTGGAGGGCAGACTTGTGTTCTTCACGATTGGTCGATATCAGGGACAGGTCATCACAGTATGCCTTGGCTCTGTGGGGACGGGTTGAGAAGAACTTGATGTCTTGGAGCTTTGCCCTCACTTTTGGGACCTTTGCAGTGGGTGGCGTGCTGTCCTTGGACAAGAAATGTCTGGAGTTGCCTGTGGCAAGGTGCCACTGCACTGTGCGAAGGTCAACCGTTTCGGTGCTGCCGTTGGCGTAGAGGACTGTGGACAGGCCTGCGGGCGAGTACTCGGTGACAGAGCAGCGGTACCAACCAGGGGGTTCATCTGATGAGGGCTCGTTCCACTCCACATAGATATGAGCGTTCACAGGGGGCAAGCCAGCTGAAGATGGGACGGGGTATCTGAGGGAGAAGCCTGATGCCTTGTCCATGTTAGCTAGTTCCACAATGGGGTTGAAGGCAATGAGGAAGATCATTGGGGACAGAGTGTCACCTTGAAAAACCCCACGTTCTATCGGGAACACATCAGTTGTCCAGTTAGGTGAGGAGGCGAAGCCCTTCAATTGAGAGTAGGCGTTGCTGATGTAGCTGATGACTGGGGTGGGGATGCATATGTGTTTTAGCATATCTGTGATCAGCTGGTGAGAGATGGAGCCAAAGGCATTGCTGAGATCCAGGAAGGTCATATACAGTGGGAGACCATTCGTCTTGGCGTTGCTCGGGATGGCTGAGGTGGTGAAGATATGCTCAATCACACCTGGGATTCCAGATAGGAAGCCTTTCTGTGTAGAAGGGTCGATGATATCATTTGCAAGGACGAAGTGTTCTAGGCGACTGGCAATGATGCGGTTGAATAGCTTCCCCACTGTGGAGGTCAGGGCAATGGGACGGAAGGAGCTATGGGGGACCTGACTTGTGTACAAGGGTGATCTTTCCAACACACCAGGATGGGGGGCAGCTGTGTTCATCAAGTAGGATGTGGGAGAATAAAGTAGCAAGGAAATGGTGGGTGGTCGGTAGGTGTTTCAGGTGATGATAGGAAATGCCGTTGCAGCCGGGGGATGACTTGGAGGAGCATTTCCTCAGGGCACGTTTGACTTGGCTAGGGGTAATGGGAGACATGTCAAAAGGTTTCCTAATTAGGGGGGTGGGCATCACGGAGTGGATCCAATCAGGGAGGCCAGCATAGGTGCACAATTCCTTGCTGAATGATGTTCGTAGGAACTGGTGCGCACTTTGTGCGCTGAACTCTGGAGGTTGGTTCTTCTTTGACTGAAGAATAGATCTAGCAAACTCGAAAGGATTCTGGCGGTACTTCCTCTCCTGTTGTAGGGTGGAGCGGTGGTTAGCGGCGTCAGCCGCCACTTTGGCCACTTTGTTATGTGCCCTAACTGCATTTAAGAAGGGCCTAGGGTTGGTGGAGATGGACCCACGAAGGCTGTTCTTGGCCATAGCCAAGTTCCGTGCTGTCTTCTGGATTGAAGAGAGGCGGTGAGGCCCACGCGGGTTGATTCCCGGACGCTTTTCCTTCAGGAGGTTGCTCCGCGATAAGGTGCTAACGGTGATGGTGACAAACGACTCCTCGGCAGCGGAGATACTAATAGAATGAGATGACAACTGGTGATGTAGGACATCTAGGTCAGCCTGTAAGTCAGCGTTGACAACTCGCCAGTCGATTGGAAGGTTTGCGACAAGGGCGGCTCCTGATTCGGGTAAGGGGTCTCCACCCGCCATCTTGTCACACCTCAAACCCATTTTCGGATTCACCTACCTTTTGCGATCTGTATGAGACTTTTTTCATCCAATTCTGTTCGGTAGAAGCTGAATTACAAGCTTCTGAATATTGTTACCGTACGATTTTTTTCTGACACGTAGTAATAGGAATTACGATATGTACGAATCACGCACGCATGACGTCACTGAATAACGCAGTCACGTTTAGTAGAACAAGAACATTCGTCGCTTGCGAGCAGTAACCGAGCGCTTGGCATCGCACAGCGATGACTGTGATTCGACTCCCGTATAGCTAGTTTCGCGAAACTGCAGGTTTCGCCGTCGCATAAGTTGAGTTGTCGATGAGTGCGAACATTTTAAAAAGAGTACATCTTTGCCCACAGGCGCAATAGCATCAAAGCTTCCAAAATTACCCAAAGTCCGAAGCCTTTTCAACTTCGCTTAAGCAGGACACCATTTAATAGCAAATAAGCGTTGTTGAACATCCAGATTCGACCCTACGCCACTGATTACAGCACTTTCGCGTTCCTTCTAATAGCCAGCTGGCTGAAAGGTGGCTCACTACACATTACCATAGAAACTGAGCGCCCATTACTCAAAGCCAGTACTATCAGTCAACATGAAAGTACTAAGGTCTGATAGATCTGCCAACGATCTTTCGTTTGATACCAAGTTTGCTGAGTTTCGTTTCTTCTGGTACCAGCGGCGAGCTCTTTAATTTGACATACCACGCGGTATTATCGAATCGGTCAGACATTTTTGTTGCGATTGCGCAAGACGTCTGCAATATCTACTTTTAATTTGGGTTCCTATATACTTGTCTTTCTTTGTGTCTGACATGGTGCACCATCCCGGTCCCTTGCCCTACCTCCCAGACTGGTCAAGGAGAGAAACATGTACATATTGGAGGTGGAGGAGATGGAGGCCAAGGTTGAGCAGATGCAGACAGATGGAAAGGATGAATATGTGATAAAGAAGCAGGTACTGTTAGTAAATGGACTTGCACGCACAAACACACACACTGCTGCACGTAAAGCAAGCTCACACACTAGTGTGCGTGTGTACCACTCAGGATTTCATCCATCCACTGCACACCCTCACACCACTTACACACTGCACACAATCACCTACACACTGCACACCCTCACACTATCACCTGCACACAGCACACCCTCACACCATCACCTACACACTGCACACCCTCGAACCATCACCTACACACTGCACACCCTCACACCACCTACACACTGCACACCCTCGAACCATCACCTACACACTGCAGACCCTCGCACCATCACACACACTGCACACCCTCACACCATCACCTACACACTGCACACCCTCACACCATCACCTACACACTGCACACCCTCACACCATCACCTACACACTGCACACCTTCACACCCACTATGTCTAGTGCTTCTCTTCTACAGAAGGAAGTTCTTGAGGAATCCCGTCAGATGGTCCCTGACTGCACAAAGAGACTACAGAAGGCACAGGCAGAGTTGCAAGCACTAGTGGTACGTGACCTGCTCACCTCCATGCAGGGAACACACTTGGGCATATGAACCCACCAGGGACCATCTTATGTTGTTTTATTTATCCTTCCTGTTGTGGATGCTTCATATGGTGTGGCACTTGCATGGCTGCTGTCAGGTACTGGTATTCCAAGCTGTGTAGTGACGTATCAGAGACTAGGTTACCAGGGGTGCATTTGCCCCCTGCTGTAATCTCCCCCCGCCCCTTAAAAGTTTGGCAAGTCATTTGTTAACATAGTGTCCCCCCCTTACATCTGGTGTTGCCCCTCCACCCCTTAATCTTGAAACCTCACTTTTGCTCCCTTTTGAGGAATTTCCAGATACATCACTGGGTAACCTTGGAGCAATGAACAGTGTCTATTCTGATCATCTCTGCAGTGTCTGCTTCTGCAAAGTGCTGTACTGTAGTGAAGTCTGGTGTGTGTGTGTGTGTGTGTGTGTGTGTGTGTGTGTGTGTGTGTGTGTGTGTGTGTGTGTGTGTGTGTGTGTGTGTGTGTGTATTTGTGCTTATGTGTGCTTATGTGTGTGTCTGTGTGTGTGTCACATTGTGTCCATGTGACATTGATAGGAGAGGGCACCTTGACCGGTGAAGTGTTTTATTTTTCCCTGCTTTACTAGCTTTCTTAATGCAGGTAGGCCCACCTCCGTGTGTGTACAGTGGAGCCTCCCTATAGCAAGTGGCACAGGCTGTCTGCCAATATCAGAATAGAACTGTGTACTTATTCAGTATATCCTTCATTGAGAGGTTCCACTGTATGTCTATCCTGAAATTGATATTACCAAGAGTAGATAAGAGATCTCTTATATAGTCTTGATATTACTTTATACATGTCTTATTGCCTGTTTTCTTTCAGAACGAGTTTCAGAATGACCTCTGCGAGACGGACGAGTACAAAGCCGCCCAGGAGTGCCTGGACCAGATGGTACAATGAGGCTGCTGGGGCGGAGGCCATTTTGTGTGCAGTAGTGACATTTATACAAGTTTAATAGTCATAATTATGTATATAAAAGGGTTAGCGGGAAGATGGCGCTTTGTTCGAAGGCAGCATGCAGGCGAGGAGCAAGCAAGCAAGACCTCCTTCGCTTGAGATTGTACTCGTATTCGCATCGGCCAAAACCGAAGGAACCCCACATTTTAGGTCCTGGCTGGCGTTGGCGAAAATCCTACACCGTCCACCCCATCACTCAGATCATCGATCCGCTGCAGAAATATCAGTGGTTGACAAAGACGGCAGTGATTGAGGGACTGCCCCAGAGCGTGCTGGACCTTCCCTCTCACCCCAGCAGTGTTGTCGAGGACTTTCAGATGAGGACAACGGAGGTGTTTGCTACCCAACCAAAACGTGGACGGCGTTATAAGTACCTACAGCCCGCCGACGTGACCCGGCGCGTTCTCCAGGGTATCCTTCCCTCTGTCTGGTCGCTGGCTGAGGCGCATCCACACCTGTCCAGCTCGCCCATGGCTTACGAGCCCAAGGTGGAGGCCTACTGGAGGAGGTCCGAGTTGAATTTTGTCTGCCAACCACGACCAAGCTACATGCTCCACACTGAGCAGCCTTTAGCTCTTTTCCACAGCGACACCTCCTTCATCGGCAACGAGACCATCCCGACTGGTCTATTCCATCCACAGCACATGAACATGTTTGAGCATTCGTACGATCAGATCCGTCCCTTCGGAGGATTCAAAATGGGCAGTTCTTTCACATTTTGTCACACGGTCTTGGCTGCTAATACGTATAGCAGGACAAGAGATCATGTGCTGGCCCATGGGTTAATGACTCTTTTTGCACAGTCAACTGCACAGACTGTCCAGTATGGCTACCATCTGGATGAGGATCTTGTGTTTCCACTAGCAACACAGGGAATCATTACTGATGGGAAGAAGTTCACTTTTGTGTGTTTTCAGTTGAATACGCTAAATTTGGGAACGGATATGGGAACGTGGAACATCCTGTGGACTGGACCGACACTGAAGTTGTTTGAACGGTTTGAAAATGGGTCTCTGTGTGGCTTTAATGAAGAATGTGTGCAATTGTTTCTGAAGTTCCTAACTAACCCACCCTCCCGTAGGAGGCCCAAGCACACAGGATTCCAGTTGGATCAGTTGCAGGCGAAAAAGTTAAAGAAAGCACGAGAGGAAGCTATCCAGTATTACAAGGAGCACGGAGTTCACAAATACGAGGAAGAGGAGAAAGCGCAACAGAAACATGTAGAAGGATTGACTGAAGTGTGATTAGGCACTCGCGTATGCATGTTCAATTTATTTGCATGCAATTGCAAGACTCATGATATATAATACCAAATGGATGGAAGAGATTTGATAGGAGATATCACTGGCTCAATATTAGCAACTAGCTAGCTATGTTATATCACAGTCTGAGTGAAGCTGGGGGGACCTAGTCCTATGTAGATGGCTTGAATAGACATGCAGCTCGAGGAGGCCATTCCCATGCAGCTGGTAATTTTAAACAGATGCGTTGTTTGTCTGACTGCGGACTGGTCTACTGGAACAAATGCCTGCTTATAAAAAAAATTGTAATTTGATGAAAACTTAAATTGGTGTGCACATGAACTGCATGCATGGAGTAGATAAGAGTCAAATTTAGCACATCCATATTGTGTATACATACGTACACACCTATATACTGTAGCTGTAATGACGGTTCACCTTTAATAAAAATAATTATTGCCAACTAATTTGACCTGGCCCTCAGACGTGAATACTCGGATTCATTTCATCTAATAGTTTAATACTTGGTTCAATTATTTACAATTATTACATAAAAGAACAATTGAGGTTGTGCATTAAATGCAAATGTTCAGCCTAAATAGCCTTGACCTTAGCTAACATAAACTATGTGCACATGTGTCTGTGGCCACTATTTTCTCACCATGCACAATATATAGTATAATATGCAGCAATGTTAACCTCTTCCCATTGACTGAAATGAGACCTGAACACATTACATGCATGTGTACATGTCACTGCAAAGAAAAATTGGTCCAATGCTGCTCAAGTTGTCTTTTAACATCACTGTCCTCAAAAATCCCTTCCAGAGCATCCTTTGACAAAGCTATTAGCTCTGGAACGGTAAGCTGGAATGTTGCCATGGCAATGGCATATTCCTTGGATAGGGTAGTGCTGAATACTCCCTTATCGTCTGACTGCAGTAGCACACAAGAGAGAAAAGCATGCCACATGTTATAAGTACATGGAAATGGTCCGTCTGTAATTTGATGTAAGACTAACATGATTCATGAATCACACGGGCTCAACTCCAACACACAATGTTAATTTCAAGAGAGGGACACTTTAAAACACACGTATACAATGCGTCAACTCCTATGATCATCCATGCACACACACACACACACACACACACACACACACATGTACATGCACACGTGCACATACACACACACATGCATGCACGCACGCACACATATGTACATGCACATGTGCACATACACACACACACACATACACACACACACACGCACACACACACACATGCACACACTCATGCACACACACGTGCATACATCCATACAGTCACAAGATTGAGGTACACACTTACACAGAGTATAAGAAGATGCCTCTTAAACCAGTAGCGGAAGTGGTGTGCCTGATAGCTGTCCACTGTCCTACACTTAACGTTTGAGGTTAGGCACAGTTCTGCATGGAGAAAGCATACAGAAAGGAGATGTAAGGGAGGGAAAGAGAATTGGTGAAGTGGAAGGGGAAGACAGGGAGGTAGGGAGAAAAGGGGGGGGGGGGGGAACAAGATAGACAGAGAAGAGAACAATGTATCAGCTAAGGCAAGGGCCAGTCTGCCATTACCAATAGGGATTTTGTTTCCTGTGATGATGTCCAAGTACTTCTGGTCTCCTCCCCTCTCTGGGTGGAGGTAGGTTGCGTGTCCCACCCTGTCAGGAAGTAGGGCCAGTAGTTGAGCAGTGTCAGCATTCTTAGGAATCTGTAGCGGGGGGGCAAGAGGGAGGGACTGGTGGGAGGGACAAGTGGGAGAAAGTGGTGAGATGGAAAGGTGGGGGAGGGACTGGTGGGAGGGGCAGGTGGAAGAGGCAGGTGGGAAAGGTACTTATGCAGGCAGAACGTGCAAGAATTGGTGTGTAAGTGGAAGAGCAAGAACAGCAAGAGGAATATTCTCTGTCTCTGTATAGATGGATACCTCAGAGATATGCAAGCTGAGCTTAAGTCCATATTCCTTTGCTCTCCTCAATGCCGGCAAAAATGGCTCCACTGCTGTGATGTATGGATTTCCACTGAAATCCACCCCCAGGACCCGCCCCTGGGCGGAAGGCCCACTCCCCTGCATCGCATCCCTCCACTTGGCTGCCAGCTCCACAGTGCGCAGAGCGTGTGAGGGATCCCTACCACGGTCCACAGAGAGCAACAGCCTGGGCGGTGTGAGCAGTGAACACACTAGTACACATGCTGCCTTATATAATCACTGAATTGAAATACATTCATTACTACAGTATTAATAGACCCCACAAAGCCAAATTACTGTGTAGCTAAAAGCCATGTTTCTCAATACTTGACTTAGAGATACACTGTTAGTTAATAAGAGCAAATAAAAATTTTAAAGGTCCTGCTGCCTAACTGTTTGAGCAGGTGCATCTCTTGTGCACCATTGCGCAGGCAGGCAGACAAGCTGAGCAAGGCACACCAATTTCACACAAACGGCACTCCATTGTAGACCTACACAGGCTATGCTAGTAGATACAGCAACAACAGAGCTTCCAAAGCCGCTACTGATTAATATGCAATTGCATGATTGTTTGATGCATGCAAACTGCTACTGACATGCTTATGGTTGAGCAGAATGAGTGGTACACCGGGTGAAGCATCACCTTGTGGTTCCAGAACCTCTTGCCATGAATAGTAATGCTTTTTCTTATAGCAGCATGTATAATACATTTCTCACATGTTATAATATTAGAGGAATAGGCTATATATTGTGTATAAATGGCCTCCAGCTATATACGCTCACAGAGAAGTAGCCATGCTGCATGGTTGCATGAGGCAGGATACACGTGCACACCTGACTTGAATTTGATCCTCATCCTCTCCACAAGCCTCTTGTATGCCTTCCACAACTGCAGTGAGATAGTCCTCCTCGGTCATCCCAGAGTTAGGGTTGGCCTTGACAGTGGTCCTCAGCTCCAGGTATACCACACCATCCTCAGCAAAGTCCCTGACAACCTCCCTAGCAACCAGTTTAACAGCATCTGCATCATCCACAACAGAGTGTATAATACGAAACACTTCAAAACACCTATAAATAGTATAAATGCAAGGGAGGGGGAAAGGGGGAGAGAGAGAGGGTGAGGGAGGGAGGGAGAACAGCTAAAAAGCAGTACAACTGTATCCTTTTCTCTGACTTAGCAAAACGTGACATTCCTTTCAACTAGACTTACAAATCAGTTAATTAAATTCCATCTATGCAACAGCCATGTGGCTCCCAAATAAGTTACGGCTGTTTCATAAGTAAGACATCCCACATTATCCATTCTACAAAATGCTCACCTACAACTAATATTTATACCTACTGGCTGCCAGGCATACACTGTAACTGAAGTCACATGTAGGTCACATACAACATACTCCTCCATAGTCCTTTGCTCTCCCTTGGCAATGGTGGTCTCCCAGTGCTGAGGGACATCCCCTCCACCTGTTGCTTTCCCCTTCTTCCTATCAATCAGTGTCTGCATCGTTTTTGGACTGATGGATCCATTTAGGTGTGCATGCAATTCCTGGAAAGAAATTAGCAGGACGCAAGAAGGACATCAACTTTGTCAAACTTGAACATACAAATACGCATGCGTCCAACTAGTATGTGCTGCAGCAAGCAACTTCTAAATTCAGCATCCATCACCCTAATGGCCTAGGTATGGGGTACTAGTACTCCAGTAGTGGGCTGCACTCAGGCTAGGGCCATTTTCGTAAAGAAGGCGAACAGTGCTAATGCATTTATCCACTCCCTTCAAACGTAGGTACAAAGGCAATAAATTAGATTTCAGATGATGTGCATTTACGAAATACACCATGGAACTCACAATCTTTGGTAATTTTAAGCAGAATGCCTGCACGTCCATTTTTCGCGGTAAACGCCCCTACCGAAGCACGGGCGTTTACTGACGGAAGTTGGCAGTAAATTACAGCATGGCTGAGGAACAGGTCGTTGTGAAGCTGCAACTAGACGAAAAGAACTCGGTTGATGTCAACCTACACGGTGGGATAGTGTGCTATGCCGTGTTCGCTTCTTCCACCAGTAGCTAACCTGGGCACGCGTAGCTAGCCCCGTACTAGCAACGATGGTGTCGGATGGTGCCGGCAACCATTGGTGTAGCATCTAGGTACTAACCCAGGGCCACAGTTGGCAGGTAGCATCAGATCTTTTACTATTGCTAACAGATACGGACTGGTTGCTGATGAGTGCTCTGAATGTTAAAGTAATGAGTGTTTTTTTAGTCGAACCTCGAACTCCTATTTAATATGCATATATGTGCTCAAACTGTTTCTTTTAATTATTGTGCAGGAGCCACGCTGACTTCCTGGATACAAGATGGAACTGAAATGATATTTGTCAGGTGGGTGTATGCATCACACGCATAACATTATATGTAGGGTCAGTGTGATCTCTGCAGAGTCTCTATTTCTCTGAGCTGCTCTTCTCTATTTCTTATTTTAGCAAGAATGCTGTCTTCAACAACAAGAAGGCAATCAGAGGGGGAGTCCCGGTAGTCTTCCGTGAGTCAGAGTGGTAGTGCACAGCTACCCAATGAAAGGTGTTGTGCATGCCGCACCAAGGTGGCCGGCTATACATCACAGTGACTCTCCATGTGTGTGTGTGTGTGTGTGTCATGTACTTCAGCTCAGTTTGGCCCCTGGGACTTGGGCCCACAGCATGGATTTGCTAGGATCTCAAGATGGGAACAGGCTGGTGAAGTGAAGGTATACTCCAATGACCATGAGTGAATCTGGGTTCCTTCCAAATGCTCCTTGAGTGTGACATTACTTCTGATGCACAAATTAATAGTCTGTGCCACTGTATGGGGTAATCAGCTCAACACCTGTTCCATCACTTTAAGATTGTGGCATGCATTGCATTCAGTCTGGCCTGCTAGACCCTACTGCACAGTATCATGCGGGGGCGGAAGAGAAGAACTGTCTTCCACCTCTGTGTGATAATGAGCAGTTAGGGGCACAGTGGGCCAGACTAGCACTCAGAAGGCCAATGTGTGTACATACACACTCAGTGCTGACCCATTGAGCATCCACTGCATGGCACACACCTTCATTTAGTTTTGGCCAATCCAGCATTCCTGCACTACTGTACACCTCTTGCCTACTGCACACTGCACACATGATTTTAATCTGTCATTATGCACACATCCACAGTGTGCCAAATGCTGCTGCCATCCACGAAATGATGCTTACTGTGTGCAGGTCGGCGATGGATGTGTGACTGGGGTGTTTCGTCTTGTTGACACGGAAGAGATGAGGGCAACATGGAATGGGAACCGTTTTGAACTCCTGTACACTGTGGTGTTGAGCAGTAAGGAACTCAAGATGGAGTTGGCAGTTACTAACAAAGGTGAGCGCATGCTGGTGAGCATTGTCTTTCTTGAACATCATTCTGGTACCATTGGAACTGTGACCATTGTAACATCGATGGAATAGGGAGTTGATGCACTGTTCCCTTTTCTGTCATCATCAGTTGACCTCCAGAATGTCAGTATTCTTGCATTCATGCAACGTGGTGATAGAACCTAGTTCATGCGCTCTGTATTATGTTGTCATGTTATCATCCATTGTTGTGGACTGGGACAACCTTCTACAGTGCAGTGTAGGCAACCAACAAGGTGTACTTCTCCTTTGGTTGCATGTTTTAGAGTGTGCCAAGGCTTCCTTGCATGTTATTTTCACTCGAGTACTTTGTATGGGTTCAATCATTTAGCTGTAGTAAAATATACTCCAGGAGCATCCAGTGAAGGTTCCGTACAGTAGACACTAGCACAGGGTGGAAGAATTTGTACTTAAATATTTTTTACTGCATGAGTGTGTGTAGCTATGTAGCAAGTCATGTGACTGTAGCATGTGACAGTGATGTCACTACACCAGGAGTAGGGACTTGGTTTGCACATCCTACAAGTGTGAATAATTCCAGGTCAGAGTACGAGACATAGGTTGGTGACAATCATCTCTATTTTATTGTTTTCTCTGTTTCTGCCAATTCTACCATTTCCACTGCCCCTCTTTCCGAGAAGAGATAGGATTGTTGTCTGCAACAACATGACATGAACGTGTCAGAGCTGTGTTGCACTTTGCTCCCATGTAGGGGACAATCCCTTCAGCTTCACATGGCTCTTGCACACTTACCTGAAGCTGGATGATATCGCCAAGACGACAATTTCAGGTTTAAAGGGTCTCAGCTATATTGACAAGGTATGGCGCTAATGTGCATTGCTTCTCAAGGACCGCAACAGTGTGTGTACGTGCTTGTGGTGCTTGCGCCTCTGTACAGACCAAGGGAGGGGATGTCTTTGTGGAGCAGAATGAACCAGTGAAAGTGGCTGCATTCACAGACAGGTCAGTTGAGCTGTGTGTGCGTGCGTGTGTGTGTGTGTGTGTGTGTGTGCGTGCGTGTGTGTGTGTGCGTGTGTGTGTATCTACCTTATACCTACCTTATAGTTTTCTTCTCTGTCTGTCTCTCTCCCAACACACGTACACACACACCATACACATCACAACCACACACACATGCACCCCACAACACACACACACAATATATGCAGGGTGTACAAGGATGCCACTGGCCCACACGAAGTCACTGGTGTGGCAGGTGGAAAGCGGGTCCAAGTTGAGAAAGTAAACTTTAAAGACACTGGTAGGTTTACTCAAAATAGATGTTGAGCCCATTATTCACTTATGTTGGTGAATTGTACAAGAGGCCTTTAAAACCTCCCAATGATCCCTTCTCCTCTCCCAGTCCTGTGGAACCCATGGATTGAGAATGCTAAGAAAATGAGCGACTTTGGTGATGATGAGGTGTGTTTGCAGTGAATGCAGCAATCTAGCTTGTCTTGTCAGGCTAATTTAACTGTGGGTGGTAATCCATTTTGAAATGAAAAAGGTACTCTAGAACAGTTTTGCTCCACTGATGTTTCACTGTGCCCTCCATTACAGTACCCCTTTACAGTGTGTGTGGAGGCGGGGTATGTGGCAGAGCCAGTGCCAGTAGCCCCAGGAGCTCAAGTCAAGTCATCTCAGATTCTACGAGTTTTGTAGAAGTACTTTTTCCCAGTTACTTTCAAGAATTGAAGAATCACAATTAATAATAGTACATAATTAAAACCTATAGATTGCACATTATATGTATTAGTTACTTCATTTATGCAGTCTTACTCTGATTGAAAGCTAGTCCTTAAGATGATCATCTTGCAATGTCACTCACTATCCACGGTCATCTGTCATCAAATACAACTCAACAATAATTAATATACAGGAAATACTGAAGCAGATGGGGGAACAACGTAACTACTTACACATCACATGGCAATTCCAACATGTGAACAAAATCACAAAACATCACTTGTGTGTGTCACTATGCACATGACAATGATGAGAAGATGGAAACACATGGGGCTAGTTAGTGAAATTTGCCGGCTGCAATTTCCGCCACTATCTGACTCTTCAGAACTGGGTCCTTTGCCACACGGAGGAACTTGCTACTACAGTACTTTGCCCTGACAGCCTGCTGCTTGGCTGTGCCCATCTTGGACACCAGCTCTGCCATCCTCTTCATGCAGGGCCACAGTGCTTCCTCCTTGTAGGTGCTGTAGTGGGTCATCTTGCCGTCCCACTCTCCCATGTGGTACATCTTCATTGTGAGGCAGAGTGCAGCGGCTGACTGCAGTGATGGAGGGCTTTGGAGGATGGCATAGTCAGGGAGGCTTAGCTCCAAAAGGAACTTGGCCATTGTGTGCATCTCCGGTGTAACCTGCAGGAAAGAAAAGTTGGACAGAAGGGGTAAGATGTACATACACAGATACATAATGCAACAAACACACATTCACCTCTCCTGCCTTGGAGTTTCTCCTGAGGAAGTGCAAGGGAAGTGGGTTCCCCACCCTGTAGTCCAGCACCTGCAGCATTCTACACTCCATTGACCGTATCTGCTCAGATGAGTAGGTGTTGTCCGTGATGTAGACAAAGTCCTTTACCTCAGGTGCATACATCTCTTCGTACTTGCTGGCAATCAGCATCGCTGTGACCCCCACCAACTGAAGCTCAGACTTGTGCACAGTCTTACTCTGTGGCAGGAAGATGAGTAAATGAGAGGAATAACCAACTGGTGATGCTAATCTTGAAGAAAACAGCACAACCAAGGTGACATGTGTCAACAAATGACACATGTAACATTTGACATGAAAAAATGTGTTGGCAGTTGCAACAACAACCTGTCACCTCGTCAACTCACTGCCAGGTATCTGTCAATGATGGAAACTGTCAGGTAGAGTGTCTCCTGGAAGAGACTGAACTTGAGATGGACCTGGATGAGCCAGTCAATCAGGATGCACCTCATCCTCTCATTCACTTCCGGCTGGTTCTTCAGGAAGGACGCACCCACGTGGAACTTCTTCTCCATCTGGAGAAGGTAGCGGTAGATGTCCTTGACGTACTCGGCACAAAGCTGAGGGTTGTCATAGTCATCCTGGTCGATGTCATCGAAGCAGAGCTGCTCCTGGAAGGCTTCTGTCATGGTGTTGACATCCATTGCCTCCACTTCTGCTTCGTCGCGCATGGGTGCAGCCGCCACTGTGTGTTGCTGGACGGCTACCACCTGCCTCACAGGGGCGAGTGGCTGTCGCTGTAGCTGCTTGGTGGTCTCAAAGGTCGGCTTCTTGAATCCATGCTGAAGAGGAATGAAACAATACGAGAGCATGTTAAAACTATAAAGGGACTTAAAAGTTGCCTCCGATCTTACCTTTTCTTCTGGTTTGGGTACGTTGTTGGCACTCAGTGTCCCCAGAGGAGCTCTGTGTTGGAGGAGGCTGGACGGTCGTTGGTAGAAGGACTTGCCAGCTCCTCTCACGTCGTTCTCCGTGGTCTAGGATTGGGAGGTAGGGAAGGTGGGAATGAGACAGAGGAGAGAGAAAGATCAAAGGAGTTTAAAATACAAGCGGGATGAGAGCAGGCTCGCTTCCAACGACTCACCTCCATGCGGTTATAGGTTCTCAGAGCCATTGCCTCCAAAACGTCTGTTGGTTAATAATAATACAGTGAATAGGATACGCAGGAGCTGGATAATACAACGACTCCCCGAAGAGGATAATATGATCTGTAACACCAGGGAAATCGGCTTTTAACGTGTGGAAGAAGAGCAAACGGTTGCCAACTTAAATAGGCCACAATGGATGTCGTTGAGGTTCGAATTTCCCTCTTCAAATCTGATTGGTGCATCCAAATTTCTCATGACGTCATTTAAAAGTTGCGTAATAAGAAGATGGACAAAGACGCAAAGAAGCAGAAACGGGAATGCAGCGAAGGGCTGAAGCAGCTAGAAACCAGGTATGTCCAAATGGTAACCGGTGTATTGTCTTAGTATATGCTTACAGTGCGCCAAGAAAGGCATGCATTCTTTTCTGCACTGTTAGAGTCTATGGTTGTACCATGTTGCAGATTAGCAAATCTTGAGAGAGAGCGAAATGCTCTGATATTTCACAAGAAAGGAGAATTTCGAATCTTGGAGGCAAAAGAGGCCGAAGACGAAGAGCTAAAGCTGGCTCTGCAGAGGAAAGCTGGGAGTGAGAACATGCTACAATGGCAATGCCCCACCACATTAATACTGAAAGGGTTGGTTCTCCAATACCAGCTTCACAACAGGGTTGAAAACCTTGCCGACGAATGGCAATGCTCCACCACATTAATACTGGTATAGCACTAAACATGCCATGTTATGTTGCCACGGGAACCTGCTGCCGCCATTAATTTTGTCATATCCAGGAGTGTTTGGTAATGTGCAGGCAATTCCTACACATGTTGTTCTGTGACCATGATTGGGTAGTGGTGCACCCGACATTACACAGCCAAGTGCAGTGTGTTGGGGCTCCACTTTCTCAAGAAGCATGATGAAGTGGCACTGCAGTACACTGCCTCTGCTAGAGCACATGTGTGGCAGTAGTAGCAGCAGTATGAATTGCATTGTGAGTAGGTGGTTACATAACCTTGTTCCCACCGCCTGTGATAACTGCAGATGACCTGCTTACGTGGCTGGTTGTGGTGGTGTGTGGCTTGCATGAGGTGTGTGTGTGTGTGTCCCACAATTCTGTACAGAACGTGACCTCCAAGAGCATCTCCGTAAGATTAAAGCAAGCGTCTCCAAGCTACACAAAGCCCTCTCCAATGTGAAGGCCACACCTGCTTGTAAGGACACGACAGCAGTATATTAAACTTAATTGGATGCATGTAGAGACTCACCACCTGTACACCACAGCCATAGGTGCATGTGGTCCCTGAGTAGAATAGTCATCTAGTGTGGGGCTCTTAGGGATGTTGTAATTGTTAGGCAAGGTTGCACCTGAGGTGGTTGTTACATCATCCTGTTGTTTGCTACAATCAATTTTAGATTAGCCATATGGCAAATGGTAACTCGCAAATGGTAAAGGGCAAATGGTGTAACGTCATTGTGCAACATCATACTTTATAATGTCTTACGCATCATTTTAGTCACATGCACCACTCAGGACGATTGCACTAGATGTCACACTTTGACATCACACCATTGCCATTTCAGCATTAACAATTTACCATTTGCTATTTTGCCAACCACACAGAAATTGGCTGTAACCCTAAGAGCCAAGAGGGTAGTCAGACACTGTTAGGGCCAGTCACTATCAATGGTTGAAATAATAGTCAGTCAACAGTCATTTCTGTACATTTCTTAGAATGTCTGCACATAATTCCATACATGCGGTAGGTGTGTGTGTACAAATGACCATCAAATGAAGAATGCTACAGCATTTGATCACAACCGCTATATCTTATTTCAGCCGTTCACCCTTTAAACTATGGCATCAATTGCATTGAATTTGTGTATTGTGGCTCTGGGGCCAGTCTGTCCTTTAAGCCGGTTCTGTTGCAGTGTGTGTGGTGAAGATCAAATGTGTAAATGGTGAGCCTAATCTGTTTGTCACTCACAGACATAGCCAAGCTGAAAGAGACCATGGAGGAGATTGAGGGAGCCATGCTGAACTTCAAGGAGAGGCAGAGGATGGTGTGAGTGGCACCCTTAGCTGTTAATTAGCAAGAATGAACCCACAGAGCCATAAACAACTGAGTCATAATCACTGTTCTCCTTAAAGAATGGTAGTCCTTTCATAAGTGGTTCTTGCTAAACACTATTTGATCTATTCTCCATTGCACTGACTCTTGTATGCTAAAGAGACCACTGTCTTAATTGGTACATGCCTATACAGTGGACCCTTTTCAGCCATTTTCCTGTTGGATGTCCTGACCACTGTGACTACCACTTTGTAGTCTCCTCCCACTAAACCATAAACAATGCTGTTTGGCTCCAGATGGTCTTCTCAGTAGGCGGAGTCTACAAAATGGTAGTCTGGCTAATGAGAGAAACAGATGGCTATATACATTTCAGAGGTGCATGTATGTAGTACAGTGGAACCTGTCTAATACAGCCACTGTGGGCCACTTTTATACATAATTGGCCTTTATAGAGAGGTGGTTGCATTACAGAAGTAGACTGCAATGTTAACAGTTTTGAGTGCTATTTGGGGCTAGGGAGGCTGGCTGCTTTAGAGAGGTGGCTGCCTTATACAGTGACCATCTTAGATAGGTTCCACTATACATTGATAATGCTTGGGCCAGGTACACTGGTTACTTTCATTAAGTTAGTGGCCCCTTTTGCAGTGACTGCTATAGACAGGTTCCACTGTAGTTTGTACATGGATCCAGTAAGTGAATTCATTGCTTCCCTGCTATTGAAGGTATGAAGACTTGCTTAGCGAGGAGCAGGCCACAAGCCAGGACATTGCTGCATTTGAGAAGCGCCTGGAGGTGTGGTCCAGGTCAAATGACAGGGACACCCTCCCTGCTCCAGTCAAAGGAGCCAGGGCTCTACATGTGGTCTCCACAGAGAACAGACCAGCTGCAGTGGTGGCCTTCGAGGTACATACTGTGTGGGGCCTGTGCTAGCAGTATCATTGCCTGGGTAATATCTGCACCATGGCACCAAGCATTTTATAAATATTAATGACGCAGTGACAGGTCACAGGTAGCTTGTGTAGAGTGGATAGCTGGCTCTTGTAATGAATTGTGCTGAGGAACCTGGCAAGTACACTTTTATCCTCTGAACCTCTTTTGCAGAAATTCCTTGTTGCTGGGGGAGGGCACTCCGGAGGATGGGACGATTACGACCATCAGGTCTTTCTAAAGGTGAAGACTCACTACCACAGTGAGCAAGATGGCCTCATTGAAGCCCTGCTCCGCGAACTGCCAGCACGCAATAGGGAAGACCTTGAAGGACATGAGAAGTGGCACAGAGAGTATCTCCACCTGCTGGAGGAGAGGAAGGCTGCCATTGCAGAGTGGAGGGAGGAGAGGAAGGCAAGTCTTGCTCTGTCTGCTGTCCTGGTATCCCTTCAACTGCTTACTTGAGCTACTGTATGCGTGATGTTAGAGTGGTGATTCTTTGCCACACCTGGATATGAATGAGGGAAAGGATATGTGGGCATGAATCACATGGGACAGTTCTGAGGATTGTAAGATGCACTGTCCCCAGAACGGCCTCCATCAGCAACATGATACAATAATGCACATTGGTCCTGTTTTGTATAATACAACTGAGCAAGCAAATTGAGGCCCTTTTGGAGCCTAGTGTCTTGCATTTCTTGACAATTGTACCTTGTGATTTGTGTGCAAAATCCATTCCCTATTTCATGCATGTGGTGGTCTGTCAAAATCTACTGCTCTTTGCTATTTTGTGCAGTTAGTGGCACAGATACGTAGGTGATTGCTGAATTTACGTATAATTTTTAATATGAAAATGTAAAAGTAGCCTTGCTTGATAAATTCTGTGTGTTGATCTCACTGACTAGTGCCACCATCATCATCAAGTATCCATGCACTCAGCACTACCTGCGATATGTGGTTCTCATCCCATTGCTACCTGTTCTGTGTGTGGAAGTGACTTATGCTGTCTCCTTGTGTAGGCCATGAAGGAGGACTTGTTGCCCCTGGCAACAGATGATGCTCACAGTGTACAGAAGAAGAAGCAGGCCTCAGCGAAAGAGAGGCTGATGGCTAAGGAGAGGGAGGAGAGACTGGCAAAGTTAGCAGAGTGGAAGGTAAGCTGAAGTTACACCCTATCTTTCTGTCCCTCCCTCCTTCCTTCCCTCTCCCCTACTCCCTCTTCCCCCCTCCCCCCCTCCTTCCCATCCCTCCCTCCTCCTCAGAGCTCCCTCTCTTTCTCTCTTTTTCTCTCTCTCTGTGTACTGTGTGTGTTTGCCTATTCCTACGTATATGTACGTATGTTGGAACACTTGCTGCTTACCTCCTCAATAGACACAGCAAGTGGCAAAGAAGGAGGAGGAGGAGAAGCAAAGACTGGCAGAGCAGCAGGAAGCTGCCAAAGCAAAAGAGAAGATGAAGCAAAGACAGGTGCGTTCACTGTGTGTGTATGTGCTTACAGTACATGTGCATGTGTTTTGTGTGTGGACATGTGTGCATGTGTGTGTGTGTATGTTTATGTATGCTTGTGTGCACAAGTGTGCGTCTTTTATGTGTCTGTGAGAGTGTGGATATATGGCACAGATACATAGGCTAGTTTATAGGGCAAAGGAGGGGGGAGGGGTGGGGGGGGTGGTTGTTGCTATGATCGATGGTTCGGTTGCTGAAATGGTCCTGGATTCAAACCTTGTTTGTGGCTAGTTACACTGTCTCTTCCTGTCGCCACATCCTGTAGAGCTGTGACTGGACATCTCTGCCATACACAGTGACACAGCAAACTCACTAAGCACCTTACGTACTTTCAATGTGGATACACAGTGAAACCTGTCTAATACAGTCCCCTGTGGGCCAATTTTAATAGCTGTTTTAGAGAGGTGGCTGTATTACAGAGGTAGACTGCAATGTTATAGTGCTATTTAGTGCTATTTAGGTCCAGAGAGGTTGGCTGTTTTGGAGAGGTGGCTGCATTACACAGTGACCACATTCGAAGGGTTCCACTGTGTATACTGTAGTGCTTGCACATGCACACATACACAGTACCTACCTATGTGCAAGGTGGAACAGTGAAGGAGGTGTTTTGTGACTGTGCCTCCTCCTGTTGTTCAGCTGGAGGTGAAGGCACAGGTGGAGGAGCATATTCGACAGAAGGCTATGCAGAGGGAGCTTCAACTTGCAGGGGAAGAGGCACTGAGGGAGGAGGAGAGAGCGCAGAGGAAGCTGGCTAACAAAGAGCTGGAGAAATTCAGACAACGAGTGAGTTCAGCATCGGTGCACTGTCAGCTTTGGCAGTACTGCTCAGTCACAAGAGCCTCCGTTGACTATATCAGCAAGTTTTGTTTGAGCAACTTATCAGCACTGGAGCACTCCTGTTTCCTTGCTGTTGTATTTGACTTCTTCCCATCTGTATGGTTGTGCCTTTGGGGGATTAGACTGATGGGTCTTTGTGAGGAAGATCACCTGTGTCTTCTCTCCTCCCTCCCATCCCCTCCCTCTCCCCTCCTCTTCCCTCCCCTCCCCCTCCCCCTCCCTTCCCTCCCCCTCCCTTCTCTCCCTCTCCCTTCTCTCCCCCCTTCCCCCTCTCTCCCCTCCCCTCCACTCCCCCTCCCTTCCCTCCCCCTCCCTTCCCTCCTCCTCCCTTCCCTCCCCCTCCCTTCCCCCCTCCCTTTCCCCTCCCTCCCTTCTCTCCCCCCTTCCCCCTCTCTCCCCTCCACTCCCCCTCCCTTCCCTCCCCCTCCCTTCCCTCCTCCTCCCTTCTCTCCCCTCCCTTCCCCCCTCCCTTACCTCCCCCTCCCTTCTCTCCCCCCTTCCCCCTCTCTCCCCTCCACTCCCCCTCCCCTTCCATCCCCTTCCCTGCCCCTCTCCCTTTTAGGACATGAAAGCATTTGAAGAGAAGATGAAGAAGAAGCAGAGAGAAGAGTTGGACAGGGAAGAGAGGGAGAGACGGCTGGAGAGGCTGAAAGAGAAAGTGTGTGTATGTGTGTTGTGTGTGTCATTGTGTGCTTAAGCTTGTAATTGTACTACGTGGTAGTGGAACAACATACTCTCTCTATAATATGGACACCTCTCCAGTGAGGGCACTTGTGCCTGTCCCAAAAGTGAACAAATGCACCTACCTAGTGTGTCTAGCATGGAGAATTGTCACTGTATGTGTATGTGTGTGCACCCATGTAGTAGGTGTGTCTGGTGGTAATGTCCCCCCATTGACATGGGTGTCTGTGTCCTATGCATGCTAGGTGGAGGTGAAGGTGCCGCATGACCCGTCACGGTTGTACCAGCTCACTGCTGGGTGGGAGGAGAGGAGGAAGCAGTCCTCTACTCAGGAGACAGCTGACGTGTTCATATCTGCGAGGGATGTTCCTCGGAGGTGGGTGGAGTGGAGTGAGAGCCTCCACCTCTCAACTGTGCTGTATTGTTATCTACAAATAAGATGCATAGAACTGTAATGTGCCCTAGTGTGTTTTGCTGTGAAGACCACCCACCACTCATGGATTGTGTGTAATTGTTGTAGTGTAGAGGGGATGCTGCGTATGTGTGTGTTGAGTGTGTGTGTATGTGTGCCTGTGGTGTGTGTGTGTGTGTGCATGCATGTGTATGTAACAAATTTTAATGGTGTCAGACTGGAAGCTGTGCCCTATGACTCCACATACAGAATACTATCAATACATATATGTACATCTCAGAGTGTGGGATTCTGGAGATGCACTAATCTATACTGGTTTGAATCAGATCATATATGATAGGGATGGCTATGTTGATGTAGTGAAGGGAGTACTGTAAACACACAGTAGCTCCACTTCGTGTCACCCTGTACACTGCTATTACTGCAGATTGCACTGTACATACATTCCTGTCAATGCAGGGCTGTTCCAAGTTGGAGACAAGGTGTCTGACAGAACAACATACAGTGACCCCAACATCACATCATTGACTCATCCATGACATTGTACATTACACAGTTGCTGCTTCTACCGCAGCATTGAATCATTGAATGGAACCAGTCTATAGTGGCCACTGCATAAGAGGCAGCCACCTGAGTGATTAAGGTTGTAGCCGGTGGCCTTCTCTACTCCAGCTCATTGCATTGCTGCAATGTACATGTGAAGGTAGCCACCTCTCCCCAAAACAGTCAGATCAGGAGGTCTACAGTCCCACAGGTGACTGGATTAGACAGGCTCCAGTGTGGTTAGTATAGCATGACAATTCTATGGACCCCATGCTGCTACCTGTGCAACTATATATACAGCCAGGGAAATTGGCTTTTAACGTGTGGAAGAATAATGCAAACAGTTGCCAACTTTAATAGTCTGATCCACAATGGGTGTCGTTGAGGTTCAAATTTCCCTGTTCAAATCTGATTCGTGCATCTAAATTCCCGTGACGTCATTTACAAGGTGCGTAAATGAGATAATGGAGAAAGGTGCTAAGAAGCAGAAACAGGAATGCAGCGAAGGGCTGAAGCAGCTGGAAACCAGGTATGTCCAAATGGTAACCGGTGTATTTTCTTAGTATATATGTTACGTGCACTTCTCCAACCTGTGCAAACCTCCAACTCATGATCATGACCACGTGACATATGCAGTGCACCAAGCAAGGCATGCATTCTTCTCTGCACTGTAGTTCATGCACGTATTACCTTGAAACACTTCATGGCATTTGCACATGGCATGACAACTATTCTATGAAACTTTCTCAAACTTGCACCATGTGTGGATTGACCTGTTCTCTCAAGATGCACAATGTTTCAAGGCAGCTGCTCAGTTGACAACGAACTGCGTTCCATTTTCTCACTTACTCTGAAATTTCATACTTCTGGGTAATTCTGGAAAATGAGTGCATTGCAAGCATCGGGAGGCAGCAGAGGACTTTGCCAGGAGATTTGCAGATGTCTCTACAAGGCCACGAGATAGCCCTGTAACTGAGAGTGCCTCCCACAGAGAATTTCAGTAACAGTACAGCAAAGAGGTGAAGCAGGAGCAAGTAGTCGATGACAATAAGACACCAACCCTGCAATTCCTATTTTGGCACAAACCTAATGTCCTGGAGCACCCAGCAGCAGTACGTGATCTCTTCTTCTTCTAATCTTATTGATATGACTGGTATTTTGCTCCTTCTTCACTTTATCGTTACATGGACACTGAAAAGCTGCCATACTTCAGTTCTTCACTTCAACCTCTCTACCTCCATTAATTTGTCATCTAGCTGCTGTTTACCCCTTGCACAGGCACCTCAACCAGCTGCAGTGGGTCACGTCCTTTAGGAGTGGCGAAGGGTATGCTGCAGAAGGAAGAAATAAGTGTTAGCCTCTGACCTCTGCAACCCCTGTTACATTGCCTGACCTTGTCAATGTCCTGTGTCACTTTTCTTTGAAGAAGTTAGTACTTAGGAATGTCCACTTGTTGACCCCATCTGGCATAATCACTCTACTGGTGGGAAGTCTGGGGCAGAATGGAACACTGGAGGAGTTGCAGATTGTTGTGTGGTGCATGGCCCAGCACTAGGTGCTGTGTGTGGTGTGTGTGGAGTTGGGTAGGGCTATCAGTTGTGTGCCCCAGTCATACTCTCCCCTCCCTCCCTCTCAAGAGCGTTCCCTGACACAAGTGGAGGCCGAGGTGCAGTCGGTACAGAGTACTCTGTTCTCACTGCAGGGTGAACTGGGGGCAGAGCTCCATTCACAGCTTGAACCATCAGACTAGCAGGAGGTGGGTGGGGCGGCGACAAGGGGTGTGGCTGTGCTCTTGCCTTGCTCAACCCAATTATGTACCAGCTGCTGTGTGAAGGGGAGCCTCTGATTGTAAAGTGTTTTGTTTGCTTCAGTGTGCACATGTGTGTGTACACCCCATTTCTCTGGCTGCACTGTCAGACCTCACAGCAGGTGTCACATGTGGCCAGTGTGTGTACATAATATTATTGTGACCATTGCTCACGCTATAGCTAGCAAGCTACCTGTAATAATTACGTTTTACAGTCCCATCCCCCTCACCACCCCACACATGCATGGTCCTACTGCCTTTGTACGTGGTGTACACTTCCATAGCTCATTGTGCGTACTTCACTGTTCACACCCTGCTGCTGTAATCCCCTCTCCAGACTATCTTTGTTGCTAGATCACTGCATTGTTGTGCAAATATTTCCTTGTAAACTTAATTACAAGTTACTGCATGCTATTTAAACACCCTTCCATCTCTAACCCCCCCCCCCCCCACTCCGCTTTCATCCCACTCAGGTTTCCCAGTGTGTCATACATGAATCATAAAGCCACTTTTTACTTGCCATCCAGAAGTGTGAACCAGGACCCTTCCACCTCTTAGACGAGATTAATGCAGCACTGGATGCTCAGCACAGGAAGTCTGTGGCTGGTGGGATGGGTGCAGCGTGCACTGCTGATGTGTCATGTGACTGTCATGTGACCATCTCTCTCCTTGCTGCAGTCAGACCTGATCCAGCATCTCGCAGAGAGTGCCCAGTTCGTCACAACCACATTCTGTCCTGAGCTGCTGGAGAGTGCAGACAAGTGCTATGGTGTGAGGTTCTGAGGCAAGGTCAGCCACACTGATGCTGTCAGTAGTGAAGACGCCAAGAGCTTCCTGGAGGGGGAGGGCTCTGTGGAGAAGTAACACTTGTGGACCAACTCTGACTGCATGTGAAGCAATGTCTGCTGTGCCTCTCCCTCTCTGTGTGTGTGAGAGAAGGGGGTGCAAATTTTTAATTCTGTTATGAAATGAATGCTCCATCTTACTTGGGTCGGTATATTGTAAATTTATGTCGTCAAGCAGCAGTTGTGAAAAATAAGTATTGTTGTATCCAGTAACAGAGATTGAGAGGTGCCAAAAACGTACGCTGTTAAAGTTTTGTGGTCCTCGAACCCGAGTCCTTTTGTCGCCGTAGTCGGTACCGCACCAGTCGCGCCAGCAAGTCGCAATGCGTGGGCGGTGCACTAGATTACTGTCATGTTATATAAACGATCGATTCTTCCTTCCAAGGCCCCACCCACATACATACACACCCCTTGGCGGGTAGAGCATCGACTGCAGCTGGCGAGTTCTGTAGCTTAGTTTTCTTCGACTGTCCTCTGTGCGGCCGAAACGTCACCATGAGCTCATCAAGTGCAAGACTTCGAACTACTCGTGAGTTTGCTGACATGAAGGTCCCATGCTACCTTCGCACGTGTATCGTAGCATTTATGATCGTACTAGCTGTGTTCAAGTTGTCTGGTACATTGGTCTTTTTCGTTCCCTCGCAGGTACCATAAACCAATGTACCGGTCCTAGCGATCCTGAAGGAGATGGTGTTCTCTCGCAAGAAGTGCGCTGTAAGAATGGCTCGGTGTTTTACTGGACAGCTCTCTGTACACGTTCTTGTACGCATTGCTGTCACTGTTCGTGTCAATCCCTTTTGTCCCCCTTCCCTTGCAGCTCGTAAGAACTATGCCATTCTCTTGAGGAAGTACGTGAGCAGAAAGTCAGCTGGCAAGGGAAAAGCAGTGCTGGAATACGTTGGATTTGATGGATCAGAAATTGAAATGTTTTATGTCAAGAAACAGAAGGATGAAGAAGAAGCTGTCCATAGTGGTTTGCTAGAATGGGCAAGTGGCAAAGCAAAGGGTTGTTGTCCCACAACCTGGGAGGTACTGATTGGTGCCATGGAACATGCAGAAATTTCAGTGCAGTACATTAACAAGCTCAAGGAAGAGCTTCAGGAAGGTGTGTGCACATGTACCTACATCTCCTCCCAGTGTGGTCTTTGATGACAATTGGTGTTCTAATGTCATGCCATGAAGTTTGTCACAAGTGACAATGATGTGTATAATGCATGTGTTCCAAGTGTGAGGGAGAGCTTTAGTATGCTTACCTTCATACATGCATGGACCTGTAGGGGAGGTTGACTCAGATGGAGAGAGTGACTCAGACAAGTGGAGGGAGCTTAAGGTATTCCAACTGTTGGAGAGTGTCGTCTTCACCACACAACCTATTTCAGCTCTGCTACACTGGCCATCTTAGTAAATTGGGTCTAGCTTGTATAATGTATAATGTGCACTCTTAAGATTTGTTTATGATAGAGCCAACACTCAGCCGAAGTTAATTCCATGCACAGACATAGTCTTGCATAGCTGACCACTATTGCAGCCTCCATTTTTATGCTGACGTCATCGCCTAGCAGCCTGATGACATCATCAATTAAAATTGGAGGGGATAAGGTAGCCAGCTATGTGAGATGCAGAATGCACATTTTCAGAGTGTCCATTTATTGTGTTCACGTCAGCCATCTCATACACAGACTGTGTATTTCTGTCCTGTTAGGACCATCTGATGACTTCACTTGACCCTTTACTGCTCCTGAAGCTCCTGCCACTCACGTTGTTCATTGTATGCCACCTGTGGGTTAATGTAAGTGTATTGTGTACAAATTAATTTATTTATACTGTGTGTACTGGGTTGTTTGGTGTGGTTACATCCATGAGGTCAGCTTGCATGTACACACTTGACAGCTGTATGCATTTGTGCATATGTCTTCTTATGCATTGCAGCCTACTGTGGACCCACCCACGTCACCATGTGACGTGTTCAAGGTACCAGCCCTCTCCCTCCACTCACTTGGCATGCATGTTGTAGATATACATGCTCCTACTCCACACTGTATGCTGTAGTCACTGTAGCTGGTGATGTGTGTGTTGTGTGTGCATGTCACTGTGTTTCCTCTTCTGCTTGTGTAGCCGACTGTAGAGTCTGTGGCTGTGTTCAGAGAGCGACTTCAGCACCAGTATTACAACAAGACACCTGTCCCTAGTAGCCTGCATTATTTGAAGGTACCTGGGTTTAAATTCTTTCAGCCTCTTGTCTATGAAGCTAAGGAGGTAATCCCTGACCAGGATGCAGAGGAGAGACTACAACATGGAGAAGAGCCAATAATAGACTATGTTAGAGTGATGCAGGCAGCAAGTGGAGGTAAACTGGTCCTCCTTGAAGGACCACCTGGTTCGGGCAAGAGTACAGTGTCTCGTCAGCTGTGCAAAGACTGGGCTGTGTGTGAGCTTGGGATAGAGTTTGATCTAGCGGTTCTTGTTCCACTGCGTGAGCTGAGGAAGAAGGAGAAGGTGGAGTTGGAGAACTTACTGAGGGCGGCTTATTGGAACTTGCCAGATGGTGTTATTGAGTACATCGAAGCAGTGGATGGGAAAGGAGTGCTCTTCATTCTGGATGGGTATGACGAGATTATGTCCCAGACAGAGGGGATGCCAACTGTGATTGAAAAACTGTTACACAGATCCTACCTCCAGCACTCATCAGTGCTAGTCACCTCTAGAGGCATTGCTGCAAAGAGTTTGTATGACCAGCACTTCATAGATAAGCGCTTTGTAATCCAGGGTCTGAGGGAGGATCAGATACCAGTCTTTGTGAGGTACTACTTTGAAGGCAGTGAAGCAAATGTCATAGAAATGCAGTCCCTTCTTGATAGACTTAATGCTGACCCTCATTTGACTGCAACATGCAGCAACACTCTGGCTTTGTCCATTGTGTGTTATCTCCACAGTGAGCAGGAAATCATTCCTAACCTCATGGCTGGGCTGTATGGACGATTTTTAGGTTTCACTTTGAGGGAAGTTGTCAAGCGAAACCCAGAACTTGAGCTCCCCAGAATCTTGCAGAAATACAATGAGGAGACATTCTTGCAAGGTCTTCCATCCATTTTACATTCAGATTCACCCTTCAGTCACTTGGCTGTAGTGGCTGAGCTGGCACTAGAAGGTATCCTTCAGGACAAGTTTGTGTTTGATTCCGGTGATGAAATAGTGCCACAGTCTCCTGAAGGATTTGATGGTTATGGTCTACTGGACTCCACTGCGATCACCCGGGGGCAGGACACCAAACTGTACAGATTGAATTTCATGCACATGACGTTGCAGGAGTTCATGGCGGCTCTCCTTGTAGCCAGCTGGGCGCCAGAGAATCAGACAACCTTCTGGAAAGAGCACTTTGCACTGAGGTATGATGGTTATGTTCTTAGTGAGGACCGTTTTTTGACAATGTTCACATTTTACTGTGGTTTGAGTGGACTAGAATACAAAGGTGTCCAAGACCATCTTCTGGAAGAGGTGGGCAATGTGTGGAGATCAAGTGGACAGTTTGGCCAGACACCTTTCACAATGGCAGTAGTATTAAGAATTGTTTCCTACCAGCAGACATTGATGGGAATAGCAGTTGCTAGCGGTAACAAGGACTTCGTGTGTCGTTTGCTGTCTACTATTGACAAGAAGGTCGAAGTATATGTGCACAATACACTGGATAGTGTGGATGCTGTCTGGTGTATTAATACTTGTAAGGATAGCTTTGAAGAGCTGGTAGTGACCTCTTACTGGACTTCAGTTCACACTGTAGCCAAATTTCTCTGCCAATTGAACCAGCTCACATCAGTATCTGTCCTACAACTAATTGATATGAAGTGCTCTACAGAGCACTCAGAGTCATGTTCTGAAGGTAGGTACACTGCACTGCAGTGGTGTACATGTGTAGTGTGTCCCTTACCAGTAGTGTGTGTGTACACAGTATTGCTGCAGTATGGGGAGGCAAGTGGTACTTGTTCATGTCTGTGCACAGATCTCCAGACCATTATAGGATTTTGGAGGAAACAGACACACCCCAACAAGAGGTTGAAGGTGGTGTGTGTAGGGTCACTGAATTGCTTTCTACAAGACCTGGGGCCTCACATAGAAGAAATCTATATATCAGGTATGCAAAGTGACTGTACATATGTTCTCATGATGTGAGTTCAGTGTTAGTAATTGTGTACATGTTGAGATTGTGTGTCTATACATACCTATAACATTGGTAGACACTGACCTGACACCTCACGAGTTGGTGTCTTTGTTGGATGAGCTACCATCTCTACAGACATTAGTGCTGGATGGTTGTGGCTTCCTTCTTAATGTGAGTTTGCTTCTTTTCTGTACAGAGTGCAATTAAGTGGACACATTGTGTGTGTGTTACTACTTATGGTGTATATACACTCACAGCGTGCTGAGGATCCTTTGATCATCAGTGCTTTGAGTGATGCAGTCAAGAGACACCCCAACCTGGTAGAGGTGACAGTGGGTTCGCATTGCAGTGGATCATCTACTGTAGGAGTGGTGAAGGGTGTGCTGCAGAAGGAAGATGTGAGGAAGGTGGATGTGGTGAAGAGCCACTACCCTATTTATCACTTTTCAAAGCCAACTGATGTATGGAGCTCTGAGTGTGAGTGCCTGTGTGTCTGTGTGGTGTCACCAGTGTGTTCACATGTTCATTGTGTGTCTACATGTATTCAGCTACCAAGGAGGACTTGGTCCAAGAGTACCTCATACCTGCAATGAAGAGGGGGTCACTGAAGGTAGTGGGTATTTGGTTGGCAAAGAGCTCTAATGTGGAACGCATATTCAGAGAACTACCACAGTCAAAAGTGGAAGAGTTGGCTATTGAAATGGAGCACTATCACTATTCAGAGGAGGTGAGTCCACTGCATGTGTGTGTGTGTGTGTGTGTGTGTGTGTGTGTGTGTGTGTGTGTGTGTGTGTGTGTGTGTGTGTGTGCCAATCAGTAGCGAGCACTGTTATTTCTTTGATGTACAAACTGTCTAATGAGGTGTGCATCTCTGTCCTCAGTCCCACCGCAATCTGGTAGCAGCCGTCAGAGCAGGTTTGTCTGAGGCCAAGACACTGAAGAAGCTTACTATGGAGACATGGATGATCACTGACCCCATGCCAACTGTTGCTAAGTCCATTTTAGCAAATATTACCAGCCCTCTGGAGGAGCTGGAGCTGGAGTGGTTTAGCTTTCGTTGTGAGTACACGCACATATACGTATGTGCACAGAGTGTGTCTGTACATGTTGAGTAATGATAGTGGTGTGGTGTGTGGTATCCCCTCCCAAAGTGTGTGTAGTTGTTGTTCAACACAGTTTGGTTATCCTCTCTACTACAACTAGTTAAGTGTTGACCTCTGATCTCGCAGGCTGTGTTACACTGGCTGACCTTGTCAATGACCTGTGCCACCTTTCTTTGAAGAAGTTATTACTTAGGAATGTCCACTTGTTAACCCCATCTGAGGTAGCTGCCGTACTGGTGGGAGGACTGGGGCAGAATGGAACACTGGAGGAGTTGAAGATTTATGCTGGGAATTTGAGAAACCAGGTTGGAATTAATCTTGAGAGCATCACACGTGTGGGTTAGGCTGATGGAGTAGTTGGTGTGTTCACTGAGGAGTGGTCCACCAGGGTTGGTCAGGAGTGGTTGATTGGTTGATTGTGATGTCCCTCACCTTCCCTTATGTGCCCTTGCAGGTAGGCCAGGATGTTGAGGATGAGGACACTATAAAAGCAGTGGAAGTAGCTGTGAGGGAGAGCACATCTGTCAGGAAGATTCAACTCCTTAGCCAAAACTTGAATTGGACCAATGTTGTCACTGCTGTTCTCAAAGGAGTGGCAGAGAACACGTCATTGAGAGAGTTGAGTCTACAGACACCAGCAGAGTCTCCTCTTCCCCAGGATGTTGTTGCTGAAGTGAAACAGAAGAGAAGGAGGCTTGTGATGTACCTATATTGAAAAGATGTAGAAGAATGCCCAGTGAGTAAAAGTGGAATTAAGAAGTGGGGAGGGGTGGGGAAGGGGGAGCGCTGAGTGATCTTGTGGTGATTGTTATCTCCTGGCCCCGCCCCTTCCCTTTAGAGTGAGGAGCACCACTTACAGATATCCAAAGAAAGCAAGGCCATGGAGCACTATGCCACCAAACGCAGTCTCCTCAAGAAACAGGAGCAGTGCATGAAGAAGATCAGTGAGCTGGGCTCCCTCCCCTCGGACACCTTCGCCAAGTACCAGAAGACAGGGGTCAAGGAGGCGGGTGTGGCATGCAGTGTAGGGTAGGTGGGCGTGGCATGTAGTGTGGAGTGTAGCTGTACGGGGTGTGGCCATACAGGTGGGAACGTGGGCCACACCCACCACCATCCCACAAGATGGTGCAATAAGTATGTGAATAGTGTCCACACCTACCCCTCTCCCCTCGTACCTCTCAGATCTCCTTCACTGGTCTCCAGAGTGAGATGAAGTCACTGGAGCAACTCTCAGGAGGGCAGAAGACACTGATCGCACTGGCCTTCATCTTTGCTATCCAGAAGTGTGACCCGGGACCTGTGTACCTCTTGGACGAGATTAATGCAGCACTGGATGCTCAGCACAGGAAGTCTGTGGCTGGTGGGATGGGTGCAGCGTGCACTGCTGGTGTGTCATGTGACTGTCATGTGACCATCTCTCTCCTTGCTGCTGTCAGACCTGATCCAGCATCTCGCAGAGAGTGCCTAGTTCGTCACAACCACATTCCGTCCTGAGCTGCTGGAGAGTGCAGACAAGTGCTATGGTGTAAGGTTTCGAAGTATGGTCAGCCACATTGATGCTGTCAGTAGCGAAGACGCCAAGAGCTTCCTGGAGGGGGAGGGCTCTGTGGAGAAGTAACACTTGTGGACCAACTCTGACTGCATGTGGAGAAGTGTCTGCTGTACCCCTCTCTCAGTGTGTGTGGGGGGGAGGGCAACTTTTTAATTTACTTTAACTTTTTTACTTACTTTCACTTTTTACTTTTTAATACCTCGGCTTAACAATTGATCGAGATCTCAGTTGGAAGACACATGTGTGCATGTCCGAAGGAAACCCTTTGCTGCTATAGGCTGCATCCATATAGAGCCAGCCACTATCTGCCAGTGAAGATTCGCAAGATGTTGTACAACTCTCTTGTGCTCCCCCACCTGGACTACTGTTCTACAGTGTGGCACTGTTGCAATCAGACACTCCCAGAATTTAGAGCATACACAAAACTATGCGATTAGAGTCATTCTCAGCCAGCCCCCATGCACACCAAGTGCCCCCCTCAGAGACCAGCTTCACTGGACTATAACCTTCATCACCGACGTTACAACCAAATATACCAGGTGCACCGACGTTTGTTACAGCAGGCTCCTGTTTACTTGACCAGCAAATTTTCCAAGAACTCATACTTCTACTCATCCACCCGAGGAGCAGACAAATTAAACATCCCCCACCCCCGTACAAACAAGTTTAGACAGTCTCTTGTGTACCAGTACAGCCTATACCACTACAACCGGCTGCCACCAGACGTCAGATCAAAGCAAATTAAGCTTATCATCCTGCAGGCATGCACTAATGACCTTATAATTCACTGTTAAAATATACAATTTCAGAGATTTATTAAATATATTATTACTATGATTTCATGTTGTATTGTGTGTCTGTCTGTACCTTGTTCCCAGGACCTGTGTGAAAAAAAACACCCTGGTGGATGCAGCATTCCTGTTGTCAAATAATTATCTATCTGTCTATCTATCTATCTAATTCTGTTATGTAATGAATGGTCCAATTCGCTTGTGTCGGTATATTGTAAATTTATGTTGTCAAGCGGCAGTTGTGAAAAATAAGTATTGTGGTATCCAGTAACAGAGATTGAGAGGTGCCAAAAACACACGCTTTTAAGTTTTGTGGTCCTCGAACTCGAGTCCTTAGTCGCCGTAATCGGTACCACACCAGCTCGTCACAGCCAGTCGCAATGCGTGGGCTTGCACTATACTACTGTTATAAACGACTGCTCATACATCTTCATATAAGTCACACATACATACCCACACACACTTCGGCCGACCAGGGTAGAGCATCGGCTGGCGAGTTCTGTTGCTTAGTTTTCTTCGACTGTCCTCGGTGCGGCCGAGACGTCACCATGAGCTCATCAAGTGCAAGACTTCGAACTGCTCGTGAGTTTGCTGACATGAAAGTCCCATGCTACCTTCGCACGTGTATGGTAGTAGCTGTGTTGTCTGGTACATTGGTCCTACCAGCGCTGTCCGCCACGTCAGCCTCGCGTGTCTCTTTCGTTACCTCGCAGGTACCACGAACCAAGGTCCTGAAGGAAACGCTGTTCTCTCGCAAGAAGTGCGCTGTAAGAATGGCTCGGTGTTTTACTGGACAGTTCTCTGTGCACGTTCTTGTACGCATTGCTGTCACTGTTCATGTCAATCCCTATTGTCCCCCTTCCCTTGCAGCTCGTAAGGACTATGTCATTCTCTTGAGGAAGTACGTAAGCAGACGGTCAGCTGGCAAGGGAAGAGCAGTGCTGGAATACGTTGGATTTGATGGATCAGAAATTGAAATGTTTTATGTCAAGAAACAGAAGGATGAAGAAGAAGCTGTCCATAGTGGTTTGCTAGAATGGGCAAGTGGCAAAGCAAAGGGTCGTCCTACAACCTGGGAGATACTGATTGGTGCCATGGTACATGCAGAAATTTCAGTGCAGTACATAGACGAGCTCAAGAAAGAGCTTCAGAAAGGTGTGTACACGTTTGCTTATACCTATGTCTCAGTGCACTCTTTGCTGGCAAATGGTGTTATAATGCTGTGTCAAGTCATGAAGTGTATTGTGTGAATGCAATGAGAGGGTAGTTCTCCTAGTACCAGCTTCACAAACAGCTAGGGTTGGTACTTTGATGCTGGTGTTTAGATCAAATGCTCTGGTGTTGTGAAACATACAAACAGGAAAGCTGGTATTCGGTTAACACTCCTACTCATGCTTGAGCCAGTTGAGAAACCTTCACTTCAAGTGACTGTGATGTGTGTCATGTGTTCCAAGTGTGAGGGAGAGCTTTAGTGTGCTTACTTTCATACATTGACCTGCAGAGGAGGGTGACTCAGACAAGAGGAGAGAGTTCAAGGTATCCCAACTATTATACTGTGTGTGTGTGTGTGTGTGTGTGTGTGTGTGTGTGTGTGTGTGTGTGTGTGTGTGTGTGTGTGTGTGTGTGTGTGTGTGTTCACTGCACACTATTTAATCTCTACTATATACATACTGTGTATGCTGCATATCCTTTGCGTGTCTTGGTCTTGTATGTTATAGTTATATTATGGTCGCGAGGGCATTATCTAATTTAGCCACGAGGGCGTGAAACGCCCGAGTGTGTTAAATTAGATCAACACCCGAGCATGCCATAATATAAATGGCTTGTTGTTTATCGAACGAGGATGGTTTGAATTGTTGAACGAATGGAGCTACAACGTTGTTTCCTAGGTACCAACGGCAGACGATTATGGACTCAGAAGGATATGGCGAAAAGGAAGTGATTAGAGATGGCGCAGAACCGAATGGTTGACTCCAAGAAGCCTGCTTCTTCGTTGAATCATCGAATGTTTTGTTGCCAAGCGCATAGTGGATAGGATCAGAAGGAATGCACAAGAGTGCGGAATGAGCCCTCTGTAAAAGAAGCACTGTTCTTGTTTGGCCGCTAGCAGAGGAACTTAGTAGCTAGCTACGTACTTTCTCTGGAAACGTGGCTCCACAAAGGGTGTTTCAGTGTGGCAGCACAGCCATTGATTCAAGGTAGTTACACACGCTGGGTCTTACCAAGTTACCTGATTTTGCTGTAATAAAAATTAATGGAGATGAGGCAGCCACTGTAGGTGTGTAGAGAAGGCCCTAGCTGCTTAGCAACTTGGAAACGTTTAGCTTGCATGTAGCAGTGTTGTGCAGCGGTCAAAGCCCATTGTATTGAGAAAAGAGTTGGACATTATATACATACGTGTATGTGAAAAGCATTTCATGCTGCATACATCTACATAAACCAATTTTATCCCATTTTTCCTTGATGCATCTAGCTAGCTAGCATGCACAAACAATTCATGTATAATAATGGGCTGTCATGAGCATATGCTGCCATGACATTGTACATCCACAAGGTGACACATGAACCTGCTGCGAGAAAGAGTAACATGCTATGTGAACAGCAGTTGCACGGCAAGAAATGTGTGAAAAAATGAGCAACAACTTTAGAACAAAATAACATTCATTCAGGGCGAAGATCCTTCGCCCTGAAGAAGACCAGAGCATCTGGTCGAAACGTCGGCAAGGTTTTCAGCCCTGTTGTGAAGCTGGTATTGGAGAACCAACCCTTTCTGATGCCTGAGCCAGCTGAGAAGCCCTCACTTCAAAATAACATTCCACATGAAGCTGATTGGCTAACAATAAGAGCCCAGTGCTCTTGGGGAAGTTAAAGTGGTTATATACAATATGTACCACAGTTTTCTCATTTGATGTATGGCTTCATCATACAACAAATGGTTTGTATGTGCACGTGTAGTCTTAGAGCTGGGTATAGTATCTTTCTGTGTATAATTTGGGGGTGAACATGCATGCAGTTGTGCACATGCGAACAATGGTCCCAAGGGCTATTTTTAGAGGGTTCATTCACTTTCTTGTCAGACAGTGCCATCTCATACAGTGAGCACAGACTACATGTGTACTTCTCTCCTTTAGGACCATCTACTGTCTTGCCCTGACCCCCTACTTCTCCTGAAGCTCCTGCCACTTGTATTTTTCATTGTATGCCACCTGTGGGCTCATGTAAGTGTACTGTGTACACATGTATACTGTGTAGCTATGGGTGGTTACATCTACAGTATGAGGTTTGTTTGTTCCTAATAGTCTGTATTTGTGTGTTACTGTATGTCGCCATGTGCACTGCAGCCTACTGTAGACCCGCCCAAGTCTCCATGTGACCTGTTCAAGGTACCAGCCCCTCTCCCTCCACTCAACTGGCATGCATGTTGTAGATACACATGCTCCTACTCCATACACACTGTCTGCTGTGTATCTGTAGCTGGTAATGTGTGTGTTGTGTGTGCTTGTCACTGCGTTTCCTCTACTGTCTGTGTAGCCGACTGTGGAATCTGTGGCTGTGTTCAGAGAGCGACTTCAGGACCAATATTATAATATTACACCTGTCCCTAGTAGCCTGATGTATTTGAAGGTACCTGGGTTTAAATTCTTTCAGCCTCTTGTCTATGAAGCTAAGGAGGTAATCCCTGACCAGGATGCAGAGGAGAGACTACAACTTGGAGAAGAGCAAATAATAGACTATGTTAGAGTAATGCAGGCAGAAAGTGGAGGTAAACTGGTCCTCCTTGAAGGACCACCTGGTTCGGGCAAAAGTACAGTGTCTCGTCAGCTGTGCAGGGACTGGGCTGTGTGTGAGCTTGGGACAGAGTTTGAGCTAACTGTCCTTGTTCCACTGCGTGAGCTTAGGAAGAAGGAGAAGGTGGAGTTGGAGGACTTACTGAGAGCTTCTTATTGGAACTTGCCAGATGGTGTTGTTGAGTACATTGAAGCAGTGGATGGGAAAGGAGTGCTCTTCATTCTGGATGGGTATGACGAGATTAAGTCCCAGATAGAGGGGGTGCCAACTGTGATTGAAAAACTGTTACACAGATCCTACCTCCAGCACTCATCAGTGATAGTCACCTCTAGAGGCATTGCTGCTAAGAGTTTGTATGACCAGCACTTCATAGATAAGCGCTTTGTAATCCAGGGTCTGAGGGAGGATCAGATACCAGTCTTTGTGAGGTACTACTTTGAAGGCAGTGAAGCAAATGTCATAGAAATGCAGTCCCTTCTTGATAGACTTAATGCTGACCCCCATTTGACTGCAACATGCAGGAACACTCTGGCCTTGTCCATTGTGTGTTATCTCCACAGTGAGCAGGAAATCATTCCTAACACCATGGCTGGGCTGTATGGACGATTTCTGCGTTTTAGTTTGAAGGAATTTATTGATCGAAACCTAGAACTTAAACTCCCCAGAATCTTGCAGAAATACCATGAGGAGACGTTCCTGCAAGACCTTCCATCCATTTTACATTCAATTTCACCCTTCAATCACTTGGGTGGATTGGCTGAGCTGGCACTAGAAGGTATCCTTCAGGACAAGTTTGTGTTTGATTCCAGTGATGAAATAGTGCCAGAGTTTCCTGAAGGATTTGATGGTTATGGTCTACTGGACTCCGCTGTGATCACCTGGGGACAGGACACCAAACTGTACAGGTTGAATTTCATGCATTTGACCTTGCAGGAGTTCATGGCCGCTCTCCTTGTAGCCAGCTGGACACCAGAAAATCAGACGACCTTCTGGATGAAACACTTTGCACTGAAGTATGGCGGCTATGTTGTTAGTGAAGACCGTTTTCTGACAATGTTCACATTTTACTGTGGTTTGAGTGGACTACAACACAAAGGTATCCAAGATCATCTTCTGGAGGAGGTGGGCAATGTGTGGAAACTGGGTTACCAAACACTAATGAGAATAGCAGTCGCTAGTGGCAACAAGGACTTCGTGTGTCGTCTGCTATCTCCTCTTGGCAAGAAGGTCAAAGTACATGTGGACAATACACTGGACAGTGCAGATGTTGCCTGGTGCCTCAGTGCTTGCAAGGAGAGCTTTGAGGAGCTGGTGGTCACCTCCCATCAGACTTCACCCAGTGCTTTAGCCAAATTTCTCAGCCAATTGAAAGACCTCACATCACTATCAGTCCTACAGCTGCCTGGTGTGGACTGCTCCACTGAGCACTCAGAAACATGTTCCAAAGGTACACTGTATGCACTACAGTGGTGGTATACACCTGTGTAATGTGCCCCTTACCATGCAGTAGTCACTATGTACACAGTATTGCTGCATTGTGGGGAGACAACTGGTACCTGTTCATGTCTGCATGTGCACAGATCTCCAGACCATTTTAGGATTTTGGAGGAAACAGACAAATCCCAACAAGAGGTTGAAGATGGAGTTGAAAGAATCACTGGATTACATTCCACAAGGCCTGCGGCTTTACATTGGAGAAATCATATTTTATGGTTGGTATGAAGTTTAAGGTGACATTAGCACCTTCATGGTAGAAAGTTCAGTGTTTGTTGTTACTATCTAGAGGCATTACAATGAGAATTAATGACTGGTTGTCGATTATAACAATGAGAATGAAGCCCATGCAAGGCATGTATGTTTGATTACCCCAAATTCGAATTATATAACCAGCTCGTACCTGAATGTGAAATTGCTAACCAATGAGACCTCATCCATCAATTCTGTCTACGTCGCTATTGTCTTGCTATCATGTACACCATTGCTGCTACTGTTTCTGCCGCATCTAAAACACTCGCTATTCTGTTGCTACCCTGCATTGATTTTCAAGTGACACTGGGCGTGCACACAAGGGTCAGTAGAAAGACACCTTCTAACAGTGGTTTAACATTTGCAGCTGTATGAATGCTTAATGAAATGTCTTTAGTCATATGAACACCTTTCCACACATAAGAAACACCCACGCATGCATTATGGTACAATTCATGTTGTGTTTGCGTGTCTGTCTACCTCTAACACATGCAGACATTGCTCTGACACCTGAGAAGTTGGTGTCTTTGTTGGATGAATTGCCATCTCTACGAACATTAGTGCTGGAATATTGTTCTGAGTTGTTGGAAACACATGATGTGAGTTGGTGTCCTTGTACTCAGAGCACATGTCAATAAGTGAACATTCTTTTGTGTGTTACCAATTTACTATTTACACTCACAGGATAAAGAGGATCCTTCAGTCACTGATGTTGTGAGTGATGCAGTCAAGAGACACCCCAACCTGGTAGAGGCGACACTGGGTTGGAACTGCAGTTTATCCCTTACAAAAGGAGTGGTGAAGGGTGTGTTGCAGAAGACAGATGTGAGAAAGGTGGATGTGATGACAAGTTGGAATACTATTCTTGATCATTCTGAGACAATTGATGTGATGGGCCCCGAGTGTGAGTGCATGCATGTCTGTGTAGTGCCATGTAGTGTGTTCATATGAAGGCGGTTAAGATGTTGTGAGCAAATTATGCAACTGAAGGGCACAAATTCATTTGGGATGTTCTGACCTTGAGGGTCTTTATTCAACTGACAAAGACCCTCAAGGTTGAAACATCCTGAACTTGTACCCTTCAGTTGTGTAATTTGCTCAAAACATCTTCGCTTTTGTCCTTGATGCAACAATGAGCCTCTACAGTATCGTGTGTTCACGTGCCCATTGTGTGCGTGTCTACATGTATTCAGCTGTCAAGGATGACATGGTCCAAGAGTACCTCATACCTGCAATGAAGAGGGGGTCACTGAAGGTAGTGCGTGTTCAATTGGAGAAGAGATCTAGTTTGGAGACCATACTCAGAGAACTGCCACAGTCAAATGTTGAGGAGCTGGCAATTGGATTGAAGTCTTTTTATTCATTTGTGAGTCCACTGTGTGAGTGTACGTATGCTCTGTGCACAGCTCAGTTACTGCCAATCAGTAGGATATTCTAAAAGTTCAAAAATCTAATTTTCACAAAATTTCCACAGTTTGCCTTGAAACATTCTAAAATTTCAAATCCTTGGGCATCTCTAAAATTTGTGATGACCTCTAATTTTGGCAATGGATACTGGGATACTGCAACTTGTGAAATGGTACCTAACAATGATAAACGCACCTAACGAATCAGTGTTGCCTTTGGAGATGTCTAATGCCCGTTCAGGTTAGCTATTGGCTAGCTAACCGCTATAAGTAGTGCAGGTGGCAGCTACGGCATTCCTGTCCTGTTCATTTCCTTGGTGACCCATACGAAATCCTCTTCAATACTGGGGACTCCATACTGCCTTGTAGACATGATTCCTGCTATTATCGCACCACACGGTAACGAGGGAAGTGCCAGTGGTAGCAATTTTATTCACTGAAACCTTCCAGAAAATGGCGGCCAAGAATGCCTCCAATTCGCAGGAGTCTCTAATTTTTGCAAGGCACGAATGAAAATGAACATATTTCCTCCTAAACTTCGAAAAGTCAAAACTGAGAAGTCTGAAAAGCTCACGAATTTTTAGAAAATGTATGGTAATCAATTATCAGACACCCAATCCTTTCAACCAATAATTCATGTACATATCTCTCAGTCATGTGCAGACTATATAATACATTGTTTGTGGCTGATAATAGATTTTATCAGCTGGCAACTCTCAAGGGTTTGCACTAAGGAAGATGGAGACCAATATCTATTGTGCCACTTTTAACCTGAACTGTGTCAGACCACATCCTGAGGTGGTCACATATCACACGGTTCGGCACAGTACACTTACATTCGCACCTCTCTCTGACATTGTGCTGACTACATTGGACCTGTTTGGCATTATTTGCTGTAGTGTAAACAAGGTATATGATTATCAGAACATGTTATTAGCACTGTATGTTCTTTTGAATTATACTTGACGTCAGCCAATTCTTCTACTGGTTGAAAGGATCAAATGGCCGATAATAGATAGTTGTCCATAATTGATTTGTTACTCCAATGACTACTGTTGGTTTCTTTGATATGCAAACTGTCTAATGAGGTGCACTTTTCTGTCCTCAGTCTGACCACAGTCTGGTAGCAGCTGTCAAAACTGGTTTGTCTGAGGCCAAGACACTGAGGAAGATTAGAATAGACTCATGGATCACTGATTCCATACTTGCTAATTCTATTCTAACACATGTTACCAGTGCACTGGAGGAACTTGAGCTGAGGTTGTTTGACTTCCCCTGTGAGTGCATGCACCTGTGTGTGTAGAGTGTGTCTGTACATGTTGAGTAATGATAGAGGTGTGGTGTGTGGTGTCCCCTCCTGAAGTGCTGGCAATTGTTTTTTAGTACACATCGGTATCTGCCACTGGTGGGTACAAAATAGTTGATTGAGTGGTGATCTGTGACCTCTGACCTCTGACCTCTGCAGCTGCTGGTGCACTGGTTGACTGTGTCAGTCACTTGCGCAACATTTCTTTAAAGAAATTGATCCTTAAGAATGTCTTCTCGTTATCCCCAACTGACATAGCGGCTTTGTTGGTCGGAGGACTGGGGCAGAATGGAACACTGGTGGAGCTGGAGATCAACACTTGGTGCTTGAAAGAACAGGTTTGAATTAGCCTTGAGAGCCATTATATGTGTGGGTCAGGCTGGTGGAGTAGACATTAGTTTGTTCGTTCACTGAGGAGTGATCCAGCAGAGTTGTTTAGTTTGGCCTATGATGTCCCTCACCTTCCCTTGTGCACCTCCTGCAGGTATGCCAGGATGTTGAGGATGAGGACACTCTGAAAGCAGTGGAAGCAGCTGTGAGGGAAAGTACGTCTATCAAGAGGATTGATATTGATTATCGACAGTTGAAATGGACCAATGTTGCCACTGCCCTTCTCAAAGGAGCAGCAGAGAACATGTCACTGAGAGTATTGGTCCTGCGGACACCACTTCACTCTCCTCCTCCCCAGGATGTTGTTAATGAAGTGAAGCAGAAGAGGAAGAGGCTTGTGTTGGGAATAAATATTACCAGGTCAGTCAGTAGTCCACCTGTGCATCACTTGTCTGTTGTATGCCCTTATTATCCCAACCTCACTAACCTGAGCCCTTGCTGATGTAAATGGGCCATTCATTGTATCTCTGTTACCAACTTCTTGAGATGGTTGGTCTCGCTAGTGGTAGGGTGGCCTAACAGGGGATGTATGTGATGATGTCACACTCAGTCAGATAGGACACACCCCCTGGGCCTACTTCTGGGGACACGGCTGTTTCGACAATATGAAATGTGGCAACTTAGTTTTGGTTTGGAAACCTGCTGCGCGGCGACGAGATTTTACTCGCATGGAGGCTACTAGGTATACAGCCCATTTCTCCTTGGTTGTAGTCTAAGTCACCAGAGACACGCCACAGAATGGTGTACTTCGTAGTAAGTAAGGTGATTCTGACTTTAGAATCATTTCAATGGCTTTCGTTCATAACAGTAGGGCACAAATACATTTCCGTTCAACTGCTTGTAAAGTGTCTCTTGAAGTTTTCCCGGATTATTGACTAACATGTGAAGATAGTCCAGCCATCATACAACATTGTACACTACCCGCACCCTGCCACACGCTTTTAGAACAAATTAGTTATACTGCGCATATACGCCCTGGACTGCGCAGTACAACTTCCTGGTGAGCTCAAATAATGCCATTGCAGTTCAGAATGCCTGTGAAATCATCTCAAAGAACCAGTAGTCTGCATTCTGAAGTGCTACATCATTATCTGAGCTCACGGAAGTTGTACAATTTACATACGTAAAATAAAGATAATGATTACTCACTATACACTAGTATATATAAGCGGGCTCTTCACTGCAGCGTTGCCCTTGTAATGCTGGCTATTGCTCACTTGGGATGATTCTATAGGCATTCTGGACTGCCGTCGCAGTATTTGAGCTCAGCTGGAACCATTGCGTATGCGACATACAATATATTGACAGTTTATTTGCTCTTATTGACATACGTAGTTTGTTTGCTCTTAAAGTGGGTGGTAGGAAAAGGCAGCAGAACAGTCACACCAGTACAATGTTGTACGATGGCTGGGCCCACTACTAGCATTTAACTGAAACATTTTTATGCCAAAATTGTACGAAATGTAAGGCATTAACAACGCTTTTAAGCTGAAAGGTACATTGCCTGCTATCAATCCCACTGTTCCATTAAGCATTTGTGGCAAATTTGCTTGCGATCAAGTCAGAAAAGACTAAAAATGCCTTAGTCCTCTCCATATTATCAGCCAGTGTGGTTCCGGTTCCCAGTTTGCACGTCAACTAGATTGCCACCTCAAAACAGCCGTGGGGGAGTGTTCATAGTACTCCACTTGTGTGTGGTCCTCTCTGTGGTGCTACCAGCTGTACTCAGTGCCTGAACACAACACCACTGTTGCTGTAGTGTATCACAGTACAATAAGCACTGCTGGTTCAAATGTGATGTGTAGCAATTTGCCATTTCTCAAGGATGCAACATACTGCACTTCAAATCATTCAACCTGGTTGACTGGTGGCATGACATGAGGAAGTACTGCATGGAGGTGTGGAGGTGTGTTTATGAGCAGAAGAAGCTTGACTGAGGAGGCTGAGAATGCTGACCTTGCCACCATGGTGCACAATATCCTGTACTGCATGTGGTCATGCTTTCAGGGAGGGGCGGGGGAAAGTTGCATCATACTGACACTGTATTGCATAATCAGGCTCCTTCGGCATGCACGTTAATTCTTGGGGTAGGGGTTAGTGTGTGTGTATATAGTGGCCATAAGATTGCTCACAGTGTGCAATGACCACCACTGCAAGTTGGCATGTGTAATTGTAGTGAGCACAAAAATATACACTTTATTGTCTAAAGTGTTAATTCCTGGATGAATGCTTCACAAAGCTTTAATGTTACATAATTAACCTTGAAACGCATGATCAGATTCATTGCTTTCTTGAAACCTAATAAATAATACTACACACCCATGTTCCAGAAGCCAAGGCCTCCTTCACGCATGTGTCACACTGCCATTGTTGCTATACACCCTGGCAGCAGATGTGTCCATAACTAAGTGCTGGGGGCAGCTAGGGGGTGGGTCCTGCAACCAAAGCCGTTGCAACAGTGGCTACAATACCCCATTCGACACGTCTGTTACCCTCCTCATCCAGTAGGAGGTACCCATAGCCTGGGTCACCTGCAAATGAAAATTTGTTCTCATTTGCTCCTGCCTGAGTTAGCTCCTGGGTCAACTCACAACAGTTTACTGCTTGAGTTAGGTGTCCTGGTGACTGCACCAGCCAGGCAGTTGCTGATAAATGACAAAGTGCATGTGTACAAATCAGTGTAAGTGGAGAAGAAGGTCCTCATGTGTGTAGGTCTTCGTAGGCCTTTCTGTACAGTTCAGTGTACGCTGCCTTTTCACTCGCAGTCATGGTGGCCACCAGGTCAGGCCGTGTCATCACCTCTTGTAGTGTGTATGTGCCTCCACCAATCTGGACACAGAGACAAACAAACACCACATAGAAAGTCTGGGAGCAGGCCAGATTGACTGACGTCATCTTGAATATTAAGCTGTCCCATTTTGGAGCAACATACAGTATCTCTGTGACACTACCAGTTATGTATGCACTCCAAGTTTGTGGTATTGGTTAGGTATATGCCTTGTGTCACTATAACCTTCCATCCATGCATTTAAACCACACCCTCTTGGTAAACCATTGGTATTTTATGCCTTTTTGCTTTAGCCCAGGCCCAAACAACATGATCACAAATACGCATGCATGCACTCACACACACACACACACACACACACACACACACACACACACACACACACACACACACACACACACACACACACACCACACACACAAGCAGGCACATATCCAATGTACAACGTATATCACAGCCAACAGCCAGCTACTGTAGCTATGTGTAGGTAGCCAATCCCTACACCTCCATATGGTTCAACCAACCGTCAAAGTGTACTCTTCATCACTGCTCTCATCTTCATCCATCCCACCGCCCATACCAGAGGGACCTGCACAGGCACAAATAAAGGCGTGATTAAGTGCACATTTACCTACATCTACAAAGTCCCCCTCCCCCCAGTGAATGAAGCTGATGAAGAGGCCCAAATTATGTACATATATGGTTGTGCTAAATTTAGTCCCAGACCCCACACTAACAATAGAAAAAGTGGAAAGCATTGTTTAATCAATGGCACTTCATTCTTCTGATCCCGCCCACCTGGTTCATCCTCACTGTTGCTTGAGTCAGAATACTCATCCTCCTCGCGTTCATGCATAATAAGGTCAGCCATGATATGGTGACCTGTGGAGTGGGAGGGGCAGGGTGAGGGAGGGAGTGTGGCATGAGCACCATCACACAATAGCGTCCTTTATGCTTACCTGTTTCCGGTGTTGCTTGCTCGTGTGGAGGGGAGAGGAAGCCGCTGGTTGGGGGCTTCCCCTCGTCTTCCCCCTCCTCCACCTCCTGGAATACAGTACTGTGGGCAAGCCACTCAGGGTGTTGCTTGGCAGATATCTAGGAGTGGGAGTGGCGGGGTTGTGGGAGGGGCAGGAGTGGGAGTGGCAGGGTGGTGAGAGGGGCAAGGAGTGGGAGTGGCAGGGAGTGGGAGGGATGGGGTGGTGGGAAGAGCAGGGAGTGGGAGGGGTGGACAAGGGGTGGGGAAGGGTAGGGAAGTGTGAGGGGGGGATGGCATTAGGAGGTAATGTACAAATAGTTTAAACTGCTACTAAACAGATTGCACTGTGGGGCCCTGGGCACAACACACTAGTGAAACATGCTATCAGAATGACATAGCACTGACCTTCGTTTGGTCATCATCATCGTCACCAAAGTTGACAGTGACACCAGCATGGTCCCCATATAGGTCAGTTCTGCAAGTGGTGGAAGTGAGACAAATACAGTGAAAGTGACATGTAAGCTAGATGAAGACTAGAGCAGAACTCCAATCTGGAGCTATTGACAAAGAACAAGACTGCTACTGGTTGCTCACCCTCTACTTGTCGTCCACTTCTTCCCCTTGCCGGGGCCATGCCGATTGGCAACATCCTTCTTCCTTGTACCCTGTGTGAACAAAAGACCATACACTTCTGTTCTCATCTTCCATCTTGTGGCATTCACTCACCAGATTTGTGGCAGTGATTGCAGGGTCTGGGTCGATCAAAGCTTCATCCAGAGTCATCTTGTCCACAATCTTCAACAAATCAACAATGCGGCTCACCTGTTGGTTGAGCCTATCGAAGGAGGGGGGATGCTAAGAGTGAGGGTTGGTGTCATGTGTCTCTGTCACTCAACCCCTGCACCACTACCTGGGTAGCTTTGATTGGAGGTCAGGTGCAATGTTAGCCACTTCTTCCTCCAGTTTAGTCCCACAGTGAGCACATCTGAGATGGTGGGGGGGATACATCTGCAATACACTCAAGTGCTCTTTCTATCCTAATCCAGCTCCTCCTTTCCCGTTCCCTCACTACTTTCTTTGCTTTCGGTTTGTGTGCCATCAATATGCATGTGACTACCTTCACAGCTAACTCCTCCTCCTTAATAGACAGGTTACTGTTACACAGAGCCAAAGTCTGACTAACAAGATTAACATTAGCCTTCCGTAGCCGATTGCTTCTCCTTTCCATTTTTATATTATGACATCACAGTGGAGGGGGAAATCCCAAGTGAAAACATCATACTCTAGTAGAGGACAGAATGGGTCGGCTGCGATGTGAAACCAAACTAGCACATGTGCATGCTTACATCATGTGAGAGCCACAAACTTCATCACCTCACCATTTCACAGTCATAGAAATGTGTTGTTTTCATGTTAGTGCCAGTGTTAGGTCAATTTTATGTACATTGAACAGCTGAGCTTGCATATTTTGCAAGTTTATATGTTGAACTGACCCACATGTGAGGCACTCTACAGAAGAGAGAGGGGCTGTGACCTACCTCAGAATGCCTTCTGCAGGGTCAAAGAGCTTGTCCACCTCCAGTTCAGAGTAGGTTGACGAACACAGAGGGCAGGTGTATGACGCACGGCTCTGGACCTGTGTTAACATGCATGAGGAATTGTACATAAACATACCAAATACACACAATACAAAACATAGATGTGTGCACACATACTAATGATACTGTAGAGGCTCACTGCTACATAGAGTAATGAAAGAGATGGGACTTCTGAGCAAGGAGCATAACAGGCAAGGGATCGGAAACAAGGTGTTTCAGGCATTTGTCAGCTGCTAAGTAGTGAAGCCAAGCTATTCAGCATGTACAGTAACAGCTGACGAAGGCTCTTGTGGCCAAAGTACAGTATCTTGTTTCTGATTTACATACTGCTTGCAGTCTGCTATGTTCCTTGCTCTGAACTTGCCCTCTCTTCCATACGCTGCATATACCGTGATATGTAAATACCACTAATAACATCACACACACCAGCATAGCATTTCAGGGAAGATGACTTCATCTTCTGCTCAGATTGAGTCTCAGTGAAGCATTCATGCACATTCCACCACCCCACGAGCCCCCACCCACCTGTCTCTCTTCTGCTCCGATCTTCTTTCTCATCTGGTCCAGTTTGTACTTGACAACATGCACAAACAGCTCATAGTTGATGTAGTGGTAACTATGGCGATACACTCTGCCCTCTACTGTCTCAGTCTTTTGTACACTACACATAGAGCAATAAACGCAATACTGTACAACACAGCAATTAATCACAATACACACAAGTACACATTTGTACAGCTTACATAGATTCACAATTGGATATGTACCTTTTTATCAATTTATCTTTTTTCAGATCATTAAGATTCTGTCGTACCTAGGTAATGGATAAATCACAAGAAGAACGATCATTATTATGCAATGGCATTACATCAGAATACTAATGAGGTCTTACTTGTCGTGCGTCAAAGCAGAGTACGTCAATCAGGTCCTCCTCTTTGACACTGCAGGAAATACATGTGGACACAGTGAACGCTAGTCTCGTGAGCTAGGAGGCCAGGTGAGGGGGCATATGCCTCCTTGCTAAAATGTCACCCGTCCTCTTGAAATCACTCGATACTTGTTAAAGCATTGAGATTGTGGACTTATTCCTCCATATCTGGGACCTTCAGTATGGCCCACTTTGGAGGATTTTACCATTTTAATATGCATTCTTCATGGAGATACATCTACATACATCAAATTGGACCAGTTCAATGTTGCTTGCTGAGAGCAGCCTCGTGTACACATTGGGTATGCAGCAACAGTAACACAGGGCCTATGGCACATGGAGTGCACTGCAGGAGGTGAGCATATGTACATTGGCCCTGCACCGTGCAGCAGCACTGTGCCAGTGGACCCACCATGGGTGTCTCATCAGGGCGTTGAGAATCACAATCTGCTCCTGTGGATAGAAGGCACTTGCAACCAACTTGATGAGCTGCTTCAACTCAATAGGGACAGCTCCTAAAAGGAGAAAGTGCTTTTAACGTGAATGGTGAACACTTGTAGGGACATCTTCACACACATTATCAAAGCACACCGCTACTAGTGTACTCTTTTGGCTATTGTTGAAGGCTACAGAGCCCTTCTTGCTCCCATTTTCTGTGATAGAGTTGGCAATTTACTGAATTAAAGGATGGATCTTCATCAATGCGAAAAATCCTGTGTGGCTAGGTACTGACATACGTATCTATCACCGAACTTCAAAACTTTTGGCTAGTGAAGTTTGGTGATAGATACGTATATGGATCTTCATCAGGTGAAAACGGAATAAAAAACTGCTCCAAGATGATGTAATTTTCAAGCTGTATGATGCAATATGATGTAATATGTTGTACGTAATGTATGTTGTAGTTATGCAATGTGCTGATATCACAGAGCCTCAGTACCATGTTGCTTGATAAAGGTCCCTTTATTGTGAGCAGATACACTGCCAAATCGATCGCCTGACTGAGGGCTGTTTTGGCTTTGTAGGCCTCTATCAGCTACATACAAAATGTTTGTAGGCAGGTGATGTAATTTTCAACCTGTATGGCTCACTATACGCTTGCACCCCACGGCTAGAGACAACACTATGAATACCGTGTCAATGTAAGCTCCATCATTGCAATTATTGGATAACCCCATGAAATCCTTTACAAGCTGTAACGAACCCATTTCCGAGGAGAAGTGGAGCCTTATTGTACCCTTCCAATTGTCCCCATACCACAACCCTTGTGCAGTGGTACCGACCGCATTTACATGGTATCTGCTGTGTAGGATATTCATGGAGAACACAGAAAAGGGATAAACGCCCAAAACTAGAATTAGCAAGCTGAAAATGGCGCACTCAAACGGGTCGCTAAAGATATTCGAGTGATATTCTGACAGCGGTACTCACTCAGCACTTCGCGTTCCTTGTCGCCTTCTTCCGCCATTTTACTCCTTCCACCAGGTAGATTGCGCAACTTGAAACACAATACTACAAAGGTGCTAAAATGCGCCTCTTCCCCAGTACCGCAATATAGCAACCAGTAGCTTGAGACGGGACTGGCGACGTACGTTTTAGTGCATACCATTGTTTGACAATGGCTGCTAGCGTAAAGAAGAAAAAGAAGAGTCAAGGCCACAGGTGAGGTTGCATTTAATATTTTGAACGCACTTGCTAGCTATGCGCATAGAGTCTGTGTTGAAGGAGGTATTGTATTAAAGTTTAAGACGAATGTGCTTCAATTTCGCAAACCGACCCTCTCTGCATTTTCTGTGTAGCCCTGCAATGGTGGTCGAGCACTTGCAGCAGCTCGTTCTCTGCATGGACAGCGAGGCAGTGTCGGCAGAGACTGAGACGCGCCAACTCCTTCTTCTTGCCGAGCGGGTTCTGAAGGCGGCCAAGGACTCTATGCTGGAGAGACGAGCTCTGGCCAGCAAGGAGACGGGCGGACTGAAAACCCTATGCAGGTGCCTCGAGGTCAGTGTGTTAGTAGAATGAGGTGTCATTGATTTGATTGGCTGTTCTACATGCAGCCGACGTTTAGTACATCTCACATTCAGCTAAACCTGTGTACTATGGCCACACCCATCTACCTAAAGCAGTCAGTTATCCACCCCTAGCACTACCATTACTAGCCATAGTGTGTTTACAAATGTGTAGCTGCCACTGAAGCACAATGTTTTATAATTAACAGTTATGTCATTGCCACAGTACACCGTACATTGAGTTTGCATGTTGTGTGGTTTCACCCAGGGGAATGTCACCTAGTACCCCCCTCCCCCCCCAGTACGTATATTATGTGTGTGTGTGTTCACCTGTCCATTCAACCAATCCCTGCTGATGGTCAGAATAGACAGGTGCTGCTACTACATATTAAATGCCTTCACTGAAAAAGATGCTCTGGCATAGCCTAAGCACCCAGCACGTTGTTTGCTTTCACTGTCCAGAGTATCTTAGTCTGGCACTACTTCAGTTCTTGCCAATTCCTTCTCTTACTTTGTAGATGGCCCCACATCCACACATTACAGGGTGCATACTGCAAACCCTAGATGTCCTTGCAGACCACAAGTATAGAGGTAAGAACTGCACTCAACTGCTCACACACGGTGACAATGAGTGTATGATCGGGCAGGCAAGTGCATATTGTATATGGTAGCACTGCATTAGCCATGGCCAATGAGGTGCAGGTCTGGCTTTGGTATTGGGTTGCATCCTTCATAGCATGTTTGTTATAAATTGAGATGTTTTGTAAACTGTGTGTATGTATGATTGTGTCAAAATGATACACAGCTCCTAAAATGCAGTGAGGGAGGGAAACTAGCTACAACCAAGGCTTGTATCCAAGACCTGCACTCATTGTGGAGTTTCAGCCACTGAGCCATTGACCTCGGCGCTGACTGTTCTCCTCGCTTTGCTTTATATACTAGCAGAGAGTGTGTGTAAATTAAGGCAAGGAGAAGTGAATGGTCTTTGCCCAAGGTTGATGGCTTGGTGGCTAAAACTCACAATAGAGCATAGGCCTGGATTCAAGCCTAAGTTATGGTATGCTTTCTTCCTCTCAGCACATTGCTCAAGTGGGAGGTGTATTTGGTATGCATGTCACTTATGAGTCGCGTATCCGCATGACAGTGGGTACCAGTTTCAAGTTGTTACCACTTTCACTGAAAGGTCTGGAACATTATTAACTTTGGCTAGTGTGTACCAAGCAATATAATGTTGTTACCACTTAACACTTGGTGGTACACACTTGAACACCTGGTGGTACACACTTGAACACTTGGTGCCCACTTGTCTTTTGACAGTCACATCAAAATTTCTAACTTTGAGAATAGCAGTGGTCCAGTGGTAGACACCTATGTAGTTAGCCCCAGTCTAGAAACTGGACCCTTTCCACCCGGGGGGAGGGGTCTGTTAGAGAAACTATCCCTTAAGCACTCAGCGAGGAAAGGTCTACATACTTAACCAGACTCAGTTAGCCCATCCTCCTGGCCTCACTCCTCACAACCACATCTAGTAGTGTTCCTTAGCGTTGGGTCTGCCATTTTGTGATTAGCTAAAAGATTCATAATATGCAGTGTAGCCCATTGGACTGTTTGGTTAAACTTGTATTGGTGGTCATTCCATTGTCTCTTCACTTGTGTCACTCTTCTACTTTGTAGTCAAGATGGTGGAGGCAGACTGCGTGAGTTCCATCTTTGCTTCCTTTGTGAGTGCAGTGAAGGAGGAGGGAGGTGCCACACACTCTGCTATTGAGCACCTCAAACTGCTGTTGAAATTGGCCCCAAAGGGTAGGTAAGACTGGTTGCCATGGCAACAATGCAGCATCCCCCGACTTTACTGAAGTCGTCTCTTTACTGCAAAAAACATGAAATTATTTATCCCATAGATAACAGAATTTGTTTATAGATGCACATAATGATACATACAAATAGCTTCAAATACACCTTTTATACAGACACCAACAAACACTGAATGCATGAAATGTAGTATACTGGGTTGACTCAATACATGAGTGTATGTAGAAGCAGTTCCACTGCAGCAGTATATTTATATTTCAGGGCTTCAACTTCACATCAGCATGTCGTTAGGTGTACTGTGTGAATGGTTGCCTAGTACAGCATAGCTAGTGTTTGAATGTATGATGTACACAGCTGTCGAAGGTGAACTCCATGCCGATGATTAGCCTACTGGCCTAGTGCATCCAACTGCAAGTGTACTTTGCACAGAATAACTATAATTATGCAATAATTGGTACAAATGTTGGTGGATTGCTCTCAAAACCACCAATCTGCCAAAATAAACTACTCTCCAAACTTTCTGGCCATACTGTATGTGTGTGTATGTATGTACGTGTTAGTGCAGCTATCTCTGACTATTCTCCTGCCTTCACATGCATATGTGCACACACATACACACACACACACATTTGTATTTACGTACATATGTATGTATGTATGTATGTCCGTATGTGTGTATGTAAGTATGTGTGTATGTACGTATGTGTGTATGTAAGTATGTATGTATGTGTGTATGTACGTACGTACGTATGTGTGTATGTTTTTATGTTTGTGTGTATGTACAGACAAGAGGTTCAGTGGCAAGGCCCGTTGGTGTGGTGGAGTGCCCGTGGTCCACTCCCTGCTCAGTACCACAGCTCACCAGCCACACTCAACTCACCTCATGGTGGTGCTCCAGATGGTCCGAGCACTGGCCACCAACAGTGAGCGGGAGGGGTGTGGTGTGAAGGAGGAGTGGGACATGGGTGTGAGGGGTGAGGTGGGAGTGAGGGAGAGAGATGATGGCTGTGATGTGAGTGCAACTATGATATTGGAATTTAAAATGAGAGAATGAATTAAGTAGGTGCTAACTTCTTTGTTTCCTTTGAATTGCTTTGGGTTACCAACAGTGCAGTGTACCTTACTCGTTAACTGTCTAGGTGTTAATGTGGGTACCCTCTGCAAGCTGGGCACTGATGGTGTATTGGTGAAGTTGCTACAGGGCAACAAGCTGAGGGACCTGGCAATGATGAAGTGAGCTCACGCACGCACACACACACACACACACACACACACACACACACACACACACACACACACACACACACACACACACACACACACACACACACACACACAGGCACACACACACACACAGCAAATGCATGAGGGCAACAACAGGGAACTGGAATCTGCTTTCTCACTGTGGTTCCACTTGACAGGGAGAGTGTGATGTTTGGTACACTGCAATCTGACAACCTTTAGTCAATATCTCAATGCATGCATGAATGCACTGAGTAGCCAGAGACTGCTGGGAAGCCATGTGTGTGTATCTTTGTGTGTTGGTCTCCTTCAGATGCGAGGCAGAGTGCCTGTCAGCCTTACTGAAGCAAAACAGTAAGTGTTTTATTGCTGGACTGTATGCATACGTATCGCGGACCATTACATGTGTATACTTATATACGTACTGCATGTACGTACACAAGCACACACATACACATATTAGTATTGTGATGTACTCACTTTTTCATAGACTGTCATTTTGCTTTAGTAACCATGGCAACGACATTTACTACACACACACACACACATACTTTGAAGTAGCAGTAATGCTAGCCTTTGTTATTGTACCACTCACTCACCAACTAGCTGAGTTGTATCACAACCACAGTGCCACCAGCAGACTGTGGTACATTTCTTGGTCCTTTCCATACATCTCTCCTTCACCTGCTGTCCCTGTGCCATTAGAAGCCGGCTCCAGCAAGTCTGCCCAATCAGCTGTGAAGTACCTCATCCCTGCTATTGATGAGCTGCACCGATTAGATCGCCACAACCGGCACAGCTCCGTCCTCCTCTCCCTTGTGACTTGTCTCAAGACTGCTGTTGAGTCCGGCAGAGCCTGCAAGGAACTCTTCAGGGCACGAGGTGGACTCGGCAAGCTCCTGCCTGTGGTGGAGGAGTGGAACGAGGGTGAGGATGTGTACTGTGCTACATTGCACTAGGGGTGGGTTTATGTGGCATGTGACGGGCACACAGCTGTGCCATTGTGTGTGTGTGTGTGTGTGTGTGTGTGTGTGTGTGTGTGTGTGTGTGTTGTATTTGTGTGTGTGTGTGTGTGTGTGTGTGTGTGTGTATGTGTGTGTGTGTGTGTGTGTGTGTGTGTGTGTGTGTGTGTGTGTGTGTGTGTGTGTGTGTGTGTGTGTGTTGTACTTGCTTGTGTGTGTGGTGTGTGTGCAAGCGTGTGTGTTCACCCTGTTTTAACCACTTACCACTGTACTGAGGTATTCCTTAGGCAGATAGCATATGCGTAGAGAGTGCTGCCTGCATAACCTTTCTGCTTCCATGTGGTGTCCGTAGGTGAGACTAAGGCTTTGTCTGATCTTGCAACTGCTGGTTGTGCCCTCCTGCGGCTGTGCCTCCCGGAGGAAGTTGTCGAAGTACCAACCTTTTCTCATGTACTGAGCTTCCCCTTACCTGAACCAGTGCTGGTGAATGGCTGCAATGACCAGGATGAGGATGTGGAACACAGCCAAGAGGAGGATGCTTTGGGTGGAGAAGGGACATCAGATGAGGGGTTGGAGGATGGGGGTGAAGCTGAGGAGTGCTTGATTGCAGAGGAACAACTTGCTGTGCATCCGGTTGTCACAGATGCACTGCATCAAGTGTTAAGCAGTAGTGTGAAGGCACAGAGAATGGAATCAACTGGCCATTCAGCGGAGGGGACAATTACACCGGAGGACAGCCAAAGAGGTCTGTGTTCCCAGCAGATTCCAAAGCTGGCTGAATGTAGCACAGAGCAGTCAGCAGCATGTCAAGAAGATTGTGGTTTGTTGTTTGTGAAGAGCATGTCTCCCCTGCGTACTGGTCCGCAACTGCTTATGGGGGAGGACTCAGAGAAGCTGGAGCCAGCTGCCCCTGACACAGTGCACAGTGGTGCTGTGCTGGAGGAGGACCTGGAAGAACATTCTGTGTTTGCCCTGCCACTGCAGCCACCAAGCAGGGATAACAGCGACACTAGTCTAAGCCACAAAGACACTCGCAATGCATCTTCTAATTCCAGTGCCAGCTCTCTGCCTGGACAAGGTGTTGCCTTGTCTCAGTTTGACCGCTTCTTTCCAGAGATTAGCAATGGATGCTTTCCTTTAGATGGTGTCGTATTAGAAACTGAATCTGGACCTTGCAGCAGTGGAGGGGAGGAGAAGGAGGAAGGGGATGAAGTGGTGGTGGAGGTTGACAAAGAGCAGTTGACAGTTGAGTCTGTCAGCACATCTGAGCTTTTAACAGCTGACAAGGTATGTCAGCCAGTGTGTGAGGAAGAGGACACGGGAAGCAAGGAAGAAGTGCAGCTTCTTCAAGAAGGTTTGTGTGTGTGTGTATGTGAGCTGTGTGTGTATGCCTCTTGTATGCACTGTACACATGTGCATGTTCTAATGTACGTATTTATATGTGTGTTTTATGTATAATGCTACCCTCCACACTGTTATGGTACTGTATGCTATGAGACTGTACTTTTTCTCTAGCCCCACCCCCTGTTCACAGTGTGGATGTGTTGGGGGCTACCCCTCCATTTGTGGCATACAAAGACAGTCACCCCGCTGAGCTAGTACCTCAGTACAAGAGGCCAGCAGCTCTCAACAGGTAACCATGGTGACCTGTTATGTGAAAATCATGTGACTAGTCATGTGATCAATTAACTATGTACAGTAATATGTGACTTTGATGTTGTTCTGCTTGCCATTTGATGGATCATTATACAAGGGTATCTAATTAGATCTTCTTCACTTATGTGTTGGAAGTTCTGATCCTTTACAGTGTATGTGTGAGTGTATTACGTATGCACTCAGTTGTGAGGGTGTGACTATACATGAAGCAGGAACAGCACTGCATGCATTAATTCACTTTTTCCTGTTTCCCCTCCCTTCCTCCCCACTGCAGGAGGCTGGATCTCCACCATGTGTGGCGGTACCTCAACGCTGAGTCCTTGGAGAACAAGGTAGTGTACGACTTACAGAGCGAGTTGCAGTGTGAAGCTGGTGGTTGTGAAGGGGAGGCACCATCTGACATGGAGGAAGGCTGCCTGAAGTTTGATGCAAGGTTTGAGAGTGGGAATTTGATGAAAGCAGTGAAGGTTGGTTACTCGTGTGTGTGTGTGTGTGTGTGTGTGTGTGTGTGTGTGTGTGTGTGTGTGTGTGTGTTGTACTGTACATGACTATTTTCTCATGTTGCTCCAACTGTGTGCACAGGTGCAAGGTAATGAATATGATTTACTCCTCAGTTCAGACATCAACACAGATCACTACCATCATTGGTTTTGCTTTAAGGTACGTATGTACGTGTGTAGTAGTGTAATGCTGTGCAACAGGGGACCAGCTATACACATACATACACTAACTGCATATCCTCAAGCAGTGCATGAAGGCTGTGAGAACCCATGTCAGCATGTACGTAATCCTCATGCCTACCTGCAAAGTACATGAGGGTACTCTTGATACTGACTATTGGTGTGAGGAGCAGAGAATTTGCACGGCGCACCTCACTCCCTTGACTTATTTCTCAAGGTGTAAGGATGTGTGTGGGGTGTAGGGTCGTTGCTTCTACACATGGTGGCCTAGCGTTTCAGATGCAATGTTGGAGGGTGTTTCAAGTGCATCCTGTTACGTACAGACATCTTCTTCACACTAGGTAGCAGCTATGTATGCTAAGCCATGTGCTAAGCTGTGTGCTGGGCTCTTAGTACGTGTGGGGCATCTTTACTTAACAAGAGTCATTTCAAATTGCTTGACATCACATGAGTGCTAGTGCCAGCAACGAGTGGCTGCCTTTGACAGTGACCACTGTAGACAGATTCCACTGTATAACAAATGTTTGGGCCAGGGGAGTGGTTGCCTTTGACAGTGACCACTATGCATGGGTTCCTCTGTACTTCCTTCCCTTACAGGTTACCGGGATGGTCTGTGATGTTCCCTATGTCTTCAACATCATCAACTTTGAGACCCCGAACAGTCAGTTCAAACATGGCATGCAGCCTCTGCTGTTCTCTGTCAAGGAGGCGGAGACAAGTGGGCGGGGCTGGGTGAGGACGGGGGAGAATGTGGCATACTTCACCAACAAGTACAAGTACCACGACGTGAGTTGAATGCAGTGGAAACACTTGCATCACACAGCGTTACAATAGGCCTATATTTGTATGTACGTACGTAGGCTACCACATGTGTATTGCGACACATGTACACATGCATACACTCACAGCACATGCATACACATACACACACACACAACACGCGTTTGTGCATATTTGTTTCTCTATTTGCACCTGACTTACATCCATGCTATGTCATTTGCCACAGATGTCCTCTGGTGCACTCAGTGAAAAGAAGCATCGTACAGTCACCTTCACTGTCACGTTCCCTCACTCTGAGGATGAGTGCTACTTGGCATACCACTACCCATACCTCTATACAGACCTCATGGTAAGACACACACACACACACGCACACGCAGGCATGCACACACACACACGCACACACACACACACACACACGCACACACACACATACACACACATTCTGTAAAACACAAGGGCCTTCCCCAGGGGATTGTTGGTGGGTGGGTGTCAATATAGTGAAGTGAAATCTTCCCGGCAATGTTTCTACATGCACACATGATGCAACTCCTGCAATATAATGTCTTTACTGTCTTGTGTTTCCATTTCATCCCCAGACTGATTTGCTCCAGTTTGAAGCTACACTCAACCCATCAGATGTATACTACAGACGTCAGACTCTGTGCTCCAGTTTGAAGGGAAATGCATGCCCCATTGTCACTGTCACTTCTAAAGAGGAAAACCCTGATGATTATAGGGGGAGGGACTATGTGGTTTTGTCAGCGAGAGTTCACCCAGGAGAGGCAAACTCCAGTTGGGTGATGAGAGGTAGGCACAATGTACACCAGGCTGTTGTGTGTCAGCATGTGCCTCCACTCCACGTGGCATATGGTATGTGCCTTCTAGCCTGCAATGATCATGGTCACAACAGTGCACCATCCTAGTCCATCTGCCCACTCCCACTTTGCTACCTGCCGCACTTGCTGTTCTCCTACCACCTCCATTGCCCCTACCACTCACTACCTCTTGCATCCCCACTACCCCTCCCACTACACTACCCCTCCCATCCCCACTACCCCTCCCACTACACTACCCCTCCCATCCCCACTACCCCTCCCACTACACTACCCCTCCCATCCCCACTACCCCTCCCACTGCACTACCCCTCCCCCAGGTGTGCTAAAGTTCCTAGTGAGTGCTGACCCCTCTGCCGCAGCACTGCGGAGGAGGTACATATTCAAAGTCATTCCTATGCTGAACCCTGATGGGGTCATTAATGGGAGGTGGGTCACATGATAATCACATGACATGGGTCATGAATTTCATCATCTAGGCCACAAGTAGTGGTGCAGATGAGTGTGATTGTTCCTTGCCTTGTTGTACCTCATGCAGTACACGATGCTCCCTGACTGGGTCTGATCTGAACCGTCGTTGGATCAACCCAGACCCTGTCCTACATCCCACTATCTACCATGCCAAGGGTATCATCAGCTGGCTGGTCCACAATGGCAGATCACCTTTTGTACGTATACATACGCGCACACAGACACACACACACCTGTACAACTAAATGCACACCAGCGGATGTCTACATGCGTATGTTGCTTTCAGCTACAACCCCTATCTTACTGTATGCAAGTGCCACACTGCACATATTGTAACCATGTAGCTCATCTTAATGAAAGGTAGTGAGTCTGAAGGTGTGTTGTACCCATGTGGCTCTTCCTCCGATCTGCTGTGTGTGTACAGGTCTACTGCGACTTCCATGGACACTCACAAATCAAGAATGTGGTCTTGTTTGCCTGCCCTGACCCCTCGGGGGGAGTGGCCACGGAGGTGAGTGATTAGTGTGTGAGGTTATTGTATCAAAGTTACTGCACCTAAAGTGGAACGCTGATTCTAGTGATGGAGGCTGAATCTTGCATCAATCTGAGACTGTGCTTTCTTGTCACCTCCTATGTAGTCTGTCAAATGCCTTGCTCTTCAGCCATCCTTAGCACTGGCCAAACATTTATAGACCACTTCAGAACACTTGAAACATTTGCCTGATGCCCTCTAAAAGTCCTTCTGATTAGATCTCTTCAGTAGCCTTGATAATTGCGGGCAGGAGTACAGTGGCTGTCCTGGAGCCATCTCATGTACTGTCCACCGCATGAACTAGTCTTTTGTTTTATGTTAGCACTTGATCTATAATGTGCTGTTTGCTTGTGAATACATCTAGTGAAGCATTAAAATGAACAGTGTCATGTACTCTCCGCGTTCCTTACAGGAGCTCCCACGCTTGCTGTCCACCATTGCTCCTCTGTTCAACCTGCGTGGTTGCACGTACAACATTCAGAAGAGCAAGGAGGCGGCAGCTCGTGTGGTGGTGTGGAGGATGGGAGTCGTGCGGAGCTACACCATGGAGGCTTCGTACTGTGGGGCCAGCATTGGGAAGTGCAAGGTAGGCTTTAAGTGCAAGGTGAAGGTGAGGAGGGGTCTCTAGTGCGGGAAGACTATAAGGAGTGTGTGATACAGTGCCATTTGTTTTTGCTCAGGGGTCTAGTTTAATGGGGGAATTTTATGGCGTACTGTATGCCAGAAAGACCCGTCCTCCAGTGGTGTATGTCCCTTTGTCCTTCTTGTATTAAACTTTATTCACAGATGACTCCTCAATTGCTATCCAAACCACAGCTTCCCTCAATGAACACATCCAACTTACTCCTTTAGCTTCATCCAACATTCGTGCATACATTCAGTACGTACAGTTCTGAAGAATACTTTGCGATTCACATCAACATTTACATTTACGGTTCAAAACCTGGGGACTGAGAGAGTAATGGAGTGATAATTTAAGCGATGACACATCAACACAGTATGTACTGTTAGTAAATTGCCTTGTATGTACTGTAAATTGTCCTAAATTGTCTGTAAGGGCAACCTCCTGCATAGGAAGTACTGTCTGTTTGGTTGTTTGAGTTCTGTCTTGCACTTAGCCTTGTCCCCAGGCCGTCCATGATAATTAGCGTGGGCGGGAAACACAGCCTGGTATACACTGTTCACGCATGCGCGAATTTTCCCCCAAAAGTAGGGGAACGAAAACTGACACGTCCGTATATTATCCATAAAAGCCAACTACGGCAATGGCTACTGTGCAGGTTACAGAGGACAGGCTATTCATTGATGCTCTGTCGTATGCTCTTTCTCGCGTTGGACTTTCTAGTATCGCGCTCAAGCAAGAATAGCTGACTGCTATTCATTATCTATACCAACGGAAGGACGTATTTCTGTGGCTACCGACTGGTTTCAGGAAGTTGGTCTGCTACGAGGGTGTTGCCGTTCCTTTACGACTTCGCTGGAAGTAAGTCTGGCAGCATTGTTCTTCGATGGACTGAGCTGTTGCTAGGCTTGCACACGTACTGCGGCAAACCGTCGCCATCCTCGATTGGCACCAACAGTAGCCGACTAAGGTGCCCGGGAAGGTCTTCCTTCAGCCCCTTTCGGCTGAACAGCGAGGACGATCGGTTTGGAGACATGTCTGACAAGCAAACTCTGCATGTGCAAAGCCGTACGAAGGCTGAGCTCATTGCCGTCCATTCAACCTTATGCAATCCACTGTCGACACACCATTTCGGTACGGAAGTATGATGTCACAGAACAGTGGCTCCCAGGCCCTTTTTCTCCTCCCCCACAATTAACGCGAATAGCCTGGGGATGAGGCTATCTTGCACTGTATGTAAGGGTACTCACCACTTGGCAGTGCTTGGTTGCTTAGGCAGATTAGGACTCAGGAGGCTTACTACAGTTGATCTAGGCCCACCCACCATATTGTAGTGAAGTAGTGCAACTGTGTGTGGGTAGCAATATGGTGTATGAGAATTTATTTTCATACACATTATTTATTAGGTGCTTTAGTAGCATGCACTGTTCCTTCCCAACCATTCAGGGCTGCCAGTTAAGCCCACGTGAACTGGAGGAGACGGGCCGCTGCTTCTGTGAGGCTCTGCTACAAATGGGGGCCCACTCTTCATCCCATTGTGGCAAGGAAGAGCAACCACACAGCAGACAGGGCAGTGAGCTAAAGTAATGCTTGTTTTCATACACATATTCACACACACACACACACACACACACACACACACACACACACACACACACACACACACACACACACACACACACACACACACACACACACACACACACACACACACCATGCACACAGTTACCCGCATGTTCTCATATAATGACACACTGGTGTCACCTACTGTTTGAATGTGTCTTACTCAGACAAAGTGACCACAGCCCAGAGGCCAGCAGTGAATAAAGGGACAGTCAGTAAAGCTCTTCTACCTTGTACACAGTAGCTATGTGGCTGTGTAATGTACTTCTAAAGTGTTTGTATCTTATATGCAGGTCACTTTAATGCATGTAGATAGTACTGAGTCTGTACAGAATATATTTATTTACTAAATCATACATAACTATTGTGTTATATTTATAATATTAGACACTGACCAATAAGAATGTAGTATAATTATATGTGAAAGAGGATTGTGTCTTGTTTCAACAAGTTGCCCTTAGTATTAAGTGAGAACATGCCTAGGCTGCATGTATATAGAAAATTAATAGTAAAATGTTTCTACAAAAATAGTTAGGATGTAGGGATATTGGAATTGATGACATAATAAGTGCAGAAACAAAGTAAATGCTGCTACACAATGAAGCATTAATAATGGTCCTTACATGCACTGAATAGAACTACTGTTCAGTATTTCAGCTTTGTATACATATGCGTGTCCACACACAGACCTAGCGTTCTGATCTTCATGACTATCTGTATAGGATTATATGGTGCCTATAAATCACAACTGGTCGGCCTAAAATAAATCGGTGCATATATAGACAGATAGGCAGTTTGCGTTGTTGCATTGCAAATATTATTATATGCATCCATGGACATGTCATGCGTGGATATAAAGGTCATCGTCGACGCGTCCATAATAGTCTCACGTGACCAGATATGCTGACGTCATGCAAGGGCGTCACCCGGCACCCCTCCCACACTAGTCTCTATCCCACACTGACTAGTATCCGTAACTGATGGAAGAAGCACTCGAAGAAGCAGTGCGCAATGGAGACCTGCAGCGTGTTCAAGGGCTCGTTAGAAGGGGGGCGGACGTGAATGCGCGATGTGAAGAAGGTTCGCTCTTAATACTAGCAATTTTGAATGGGCACCAGGAAGTGGCACTAGAATTATTGTCGGCTGGAGTGGACGTGCACACGCCAGATGTCATAGGGCAGTCAGCACTTCAACAGGCGTGCGCCATGAACATGGAGGCAGTTGCACAAGCGTTGATCGATGGAGGAAGCCCGGTAGATGAGCAGTACGGGTTTTGCTCCATGCCTACACTCATGAGCTCGCCCTTCCGACTAATCCCAGCGCTATCTGTGAAGCCGAGGCTGAAATCCGCTTCCGAAGGCAGATGTACAGCTCTCATGGTTGCTGCATGCGAAGGCCGCGAGAAGATAGTGAAAAGGCTTATCTTGGCAGGTGCTATGGTTGGCCTACAGAATGAAAACGGTGATACTGCCCTTCACATGGCTGCCAGAGAGAATAAGATACAATGCGGAATAGCCCTGGCTGAGGGAGGTGCCAGTGTGAGAATCAAGAATGATCTTTTACAGACTCCCCTTGACATAGCCTCAGAAGACTTCAAGGAAGCCATCAAACAGAGCCTGGCCTTCTCCACTCGAAAGACCCTGTGTGTAATTGGCAATGCTGAGAGTGGAAAGAGCACACTCGTAGCAGCACTCCAAGCTGAGAGCAAGTCCTTTTTGGGTAGGATTTTCAATCATCTAAGGAGAGTGAATGACCGGCGCAAGCGAACAACTGGGATTGAAATGGTTTCCCACTGCAGCCAAAATTATGGAGAAGTGCTCTTCTATGATTTTGCTGGGCAGCACGACTACCATGGCCCACACCAGATGTTTCTGGAGGCAATCCTATGCAATCCAGGAGTCTCAGTCACACTCCTGCTAGTGGTGAATGCAACCAAAGACGAGGAGGCTATCTTGCATGAATTCCATCGCTGGCTGTCCCCAGTGGCACTGTTGGCCAGTGCTGCCAGTCCCGCTCAAGTCATTGTTGTGGGTAGCTTCCTGGACAAGGTCAAGCTCATGCAAGAAGTCAATGCCAAGCTGACCAGGTGTATTGAGGCAACCAAGAAGGATCTAGAAGGGATGCCTTTGGAGTTCGTAGGTAGCTGTTTGCTCAATTGCCGTCAGCCCCAGTCTTCAGGAATCAACCAACTAAACAGATTGCTTCAGGGAGTTCCCATTCCGGAGTTTAGAGCCACACGCACACAATACAGCCTTGCCTGGGTGTTAGCTCAGATCAGGTCATTCTTCACATCCCAAGCAGTGCAGCTGCAGGATTTCTCCGCCTGGATCCAGAGCAATAAAGAAAATCTCCCTCAGCACATGCCATCCCCAGAGGAGGTGTGTCAGGATCTGACTGCTGCTGGACATGCGCTCTATCTTTCGAAGAAGGAAGATCCTTCCATGAGTTGGCTGGTGTTGGACCTTCCTGGCATTCTCCATGATGTATACGGAACCCTCTTCTCTCAGGCCAAAGAGATGGTCAATGAGTTTGGCCTCCTTCAATGCCAGCATCTAGCTGGGCTTTTCCCTAACCTGAATATGGAATTTGTCCAGCAACTGCTTATTGGTTTGGAGTTCTGCATTCCTGTGGACCCATCCGTACTGAAAATGGAAGTAAAGGCACTGGTGCAGAGTGGTGAGGCCAGTGGATGGCTGTTCTTCCCTGCCTTCCTCCCTGTGAATCCTCCAGTGCTCACCTCAGAAGGCCTACCTCCAAAATGTGCGTACTACCTCTGTTGGCAATTGAAGACCTCCAAGAAACACTTAATTTCTGCTCGCGTTCTCCAGACTGTCATCCTTCATCTAGCAGCCCACTTTGTGTCTACACAGTTTAATGAAGAGGGTGTCAGGGAGCATTGTTGTAGTGTCTGGCAGACTGGGATTACATGGCAGACTACTCATGGTATTGAAGTAAGCATTTACATCATTAACAACAGGGTGATCCGAGTGGTCAGTGCAAACAGGACGGCATCAGCTGAAAAGGGATGTAATTACTTGGCACACATTGTTAGTGATATTCTGTCAACCGTCCATCAGCTCTCCCCCAATCTGGCTGCTGCAGCATACATTGTACACCCAGAAACAGCAGCTCTGTGTAAAGCTCTTGCGGACCTGACCAAAAGAGATGTATTTCTTCTGGAAGATATACAAGAATCACTCAAAATAGACAGGAAGTATGCTCTGTCGCCAAAAGATTGCCATGGTATTTCCACCCAGCTCCCAATATCTGACCTCTTTGGAAAGGTTACCCCTCCTCTGCAGGACATTGAGAAGATGATGTGGAGACAGTGTGAGTCAAGCCGACCTCGTTCACTTTCTGAGCAAATTGAGCCAAATTGTGCTTTGACCAATTCCAGAGCAATTTCTTCGCTTTGCACAGCAAGTAGCACATCGTTTACTGACCCTCCACCAATTCTTGCTGCAGCATCAACCAATCCTCCACCATCTCCAACTTCATCAACCAACCCGGCATCATCTCCAACTTCATCAACCAACTTGGCACCATCTCTGACTTCATCAACCAACCTTGCACCGTCTCTGACTTCATCAATAGACCCTCCAACTCTCACCGCTGCGTCAACTGACCCTCCACCAAATCTTACAGCAGAATCAACCGGCCCTCCATCAACTCCCACTTCCGTTTCAACCAACATTTCGTCTCCCATCAAAGCATCAAGCGAACCACTACCGGCTCCCTTTCCAACCAAAAGAAACTCAACTAATAGCTTTACAATGCAAGGTGAGAATTAAGATTGAAAGGCAATTTAAGACTGCCATTTTTTTTCAAACTGGAAGTTATGTGACCTACAGTTATCTCGTTCATGTATAAAACTTAGACACGTATGGCCTACCAAAATCTTGCTGCTGACATGAATGCATGGTCACTTTGTGCTTTGCCACTTTCCCTGAGATTAATGATATAATACAGGAGGCTTCTGAATACAGTGCAACTTTTCAATATGTATGGGCATAGCTAAGAGCAGCTCTTGGAGTTTACACAGAAGCATGCAAGCATGAGACTCTGCATGGTGGAAAGTTGTACTAGGCTCTGCATGAGTCCTACCATGTAGGGTGAAATATTTGTGAGGACTTGTCCATGAGTTACCCTCAACTCGAAAATACTCTTCCATTTTTGACTTTTGCTGGCTCAAGCCTGTCGATGTGCTACACATCGTACGGCAAAGTATTTGGGGAGAACCTCAGCACATTTAAAGCTTATGCAGTGCGTACAAGGCTATATGCTGTGTTAAGCACTGTAGTTTCTGCAATGTGTTTAGAGTCTGTGCAACACTATACGCCCTCCCTCTCCATCCGTTATAGATACCCAAGCCCTTCTAGACATCTCAAGTAAGCCCACTGAGAGAGATGTGGAGCGCCTGATTGTGACTGAGGTTGCTGCTAAATGGCAGAAGGTAGCCACTATGTTAGGGGTGAAGAAATCCATCATTGATGCTGAAGCTACAAACCACCCTAAAGACTGCGAGGGTGCATGCAATGCCATTTTCTCACGCTGGCTGAAAGGAGACCGGAACACTGGAGAACAGGAGCGAACATGGTCCACCATCCTGTCAGCACTGGGTGGAGCAGGTTACGGAGATTTGGAGATGACCCTGTGGAGAGAACACTTTATGGCAGAATAATTTCATTTCCTGCAATTTGTCTGCCATTAATTTATTTGCTAAGTTATTGTATTAAACTGTTATTATGCTTGTAATTACTAGGCAACCTCTGTACACAAAATGGATGGATATTGCCAACTGCTAGTGCAGTCATTCGCTCAGTCTTGCTACTGATTGCAAAAATTGTACCAATGTGTATTTGCAACTACATACATAATCCACCATGCTTATTAAGTTAAATCCTCCTTTGGTATATCTTTCAAGAAAATTATGCACAGCTTCGAATTTCTAGAGAAGTCATGGCTTCCTGGGTGCAGGCACCTGCACACATGTACATGCACGCATAAGTACATGTGCGTGTGTGAGAGAAAAACTAGTAGTGCATATGTCTAGTATTTATGCATGGTCAGAGTGGGAGGTATTCATGAGAAGAGGTAAGGGCCATGCGGCTCCAGGTCAAGTGCACATGTGGGCGGGCTGGGATATTGGAAGGTTGCAGAGATTATTACACTGACAGTCAGGACATCACCATTGGAGGCATGAATAGTGGTTAGCTAAACAAGACTGCTTCACTGCATGTGTAAAATCTCTTCCTTGTTTCTGTACTGTCGCTGATGCTGCATGTAACATAGATGTTATACACACCAATAGTATAATATGTAACAACTGATTAGAACTATACCAAGGCCCTGCAAGGTACAACATTCAACATCATACTGAGGTAAAGCAACCCTACACCATAATGGAACAAAGTTTTATGATTAAATATTACAACTACGACAGACAGGCCCAGTTGCAGACTACAAGTGAGATGTCTTCATGCAGTGTCCAGGCCCAGCTCCTCAGGAGTGCTGATACCCAACTCCTCCAGTGTCGGCTTCACTGACTGAATGATGTAGTCGTAAATGGTGGCATCACCTGCAGCCTTATCCTTCACTGCCTCCAGGATCCGAATAGCCATGGCCAAGTCATTGACACGTCTAGCTGCTTTTAGCATGGCTACTACTATCTTTGGCTCGGGTACAAGGTCGTGACCGTACAGCTCGTTCAATCCTTTCTTCAGAGACCAGGCGTCCAGGTTTGGGTCGTTAAAGTACGCCTCCCACCTTGCATCGAATTGATCAGGGTTCTCCTCCTTGGAAGAAAACTGGCGTCTCTGGACCACCCAAGCTGTGTTGGTTGAGAGAGAAGAGTCGGCTAAATGAAAAGTTTGGTTGTTTGAGGGGGAAGGGTTTAATGAATAAAAATGGCGGTACCTCCCTATCAGCAAAAGGAAGCTTCCAACTCACCAGAGACGCTGGGTCTGACCATTCTCTGAGAAGACAGTGACGTCCCAGCGGATCTTGACCTCGAAGCAACGCGGAACGACGCTGTTACTACCCTGGACACTGCACTTCTCAACATAGTGTCTTGTACGGCTCTTCAAGGGGGTCAAAGCCTTCGGACTCGTGAGTGACGTAACCAGCAATATGGCGGACAGCAGCGTGACCCCGTGCAAAAGGGCGAAAAATGAAGTAAGCGACCAGCGTATACTGGACAATAAAAGTAATATTTGCAAGTTAAACTTACTCTTCCCCTCACTCAGGAGGTGCCCATGTTCAACCCCGTGGACCACGGGTTGGACGAGAAGTTTCGCCTCACCAATTTCACGAAACTGAAGGGATGAG
>OZ025884.1:4925732-5018232 GCA_964019415.1 Ianthella basta | reverse complement strand
GCAGCATGCACCATGTTCTGCAGGCATTTGAGCTTCCACTGGTTAGGTCTGTTGAGGAGAAACCAGGTGCACTGGTTGAAGTGAAATTTGTCATCTCTTCTCCTCTCGTGTCACGGGCCTTTCATCGCTTCATAACGTCCTTTGAGAGTAGCTTTCTCGTGTCACATTCTAAAGAAAATGTTGGTCTCCTTGTGGTGGTGTCATCAACTAACAAGGAAACAGATTTAGAAGACGGTTCTTTTGCTGTATCAACCATCCTTCATCTCTACAAGAAAAAATACCCTCATGTGGATTTTAGAATGGTCATAACAGAAGGCCTGCCTTCACGGTATGAAGTAGCTCGTGTTGCCTCCAAGGAATTTGGCTCCGGCGAATTGCTATTCATCACAGATGTTCATTTGGATGTGGCCGCCCTGTTCCCTCAGCACTGTAGAGTGATGGTCAAAGAAAAGGAGAGGGTATACGCTCCAATTGCATTTGCACCTCACAATCCTGCTGCTTTTCACTGGACTCGCCTTGAGCTACCGATAGTCGTTCAATTTCAGGTGTCTTCGAAAGATGGATTTTGGTTATCAAATTCAGTTGACAATGTATGCATCTATAATGGCGATCTAAAACCAGTACTTGATGCAGCCACAGGGCAGACGGTGGATAGATGGTCTCTGCTTGTAGGGATTATGGCCCACGGGGGCCTAAAAGTGTTTCAGTCTGTGGACCCAGGGCTTGCTTACATGTGGCATGAAAAGTGTGCAGAGAAAGGTGGGAAGTCAGGGAGGCAAGCATGTCAAGAGCTTGATAAAACTGGCAGTTTGCCACCAAAGTGAACAATTGCAATTTCAGTAATTTCTGTCAAGCAATTAAATTTGCTAATAATGTAATTATCCAGTAAAATTCATGTAATTGCATCCATAAACTGTATAGTCCACCACATGTGACTGTGTGACAGTGAGGTACACATACAAAGCAAAGAACACATGTGAATAAAAAGAATGAGAAAACCTGGTAAAAGTAAATCAGTCTACTGATTCCTCGTTCAGCTCCGCGTAGCTATGTACACCATACATACATACAGCTCACACTTTATGTACCATGCTCAACATGCATGAGGTATATGGTAGCTAAGACACTAGACTGTAACACACAAACACACACGCAACTTCAGCTCAGAACTGCTTGGTTGCTCCCAGAGTCCTTGTAAAGTAAGAAATTCGTGGTACACTGGACATGGCATAGAGCCGGTACATCCAGTAGCCCTGTTAACATAGTCAAGGCACTTTATTAGTAAATACCATAACAACTACATTCTATCCTGACTATCACATCACAGTGGCGGATCTAGGATTTTCAAAGGGGGGTTCTAAAGTAATTAGGTGCACACACAGTGCCCCTGATATACGGCCATCACGCCTCTTTCTGGTCTAAAAACTGCCCAAAATCCTACATAAGACTAGCAAAGAGGGGTTCCTTTGCACCCCTGGATTCCCCTCTAGATTCGCCACTGCATATGTACACACGCAAGTACGCTAACGCTACAGATTGTATCGGTACATTTTCATGCTTGTCGCAGAGTCGAGAATGGGCCGTTGCAGTGCACAAATGTGTGCACATCAACAAATGTAACTATACAATGATACGCCTAGGCTATCTATACACACAACAGGCTCCATACAGCTGTAGGGAGGATACAATCGCTCCGATGTGAAACAGGACCAAAATAATAACGAGCAGCACCAAGTTGGTAGACAGCGGCTCGTGTTCTCTCTGAAAGGATTCAGTATCGACTGCCGCCATTTCCTGCATGGGGCAAACCCTTTATTTAACAGTTAGTGGGTGTGTTCCATTGAAAATGTCGCATAAGCTAGAAAGTAGAGCAACCTAGTCAGAGGAGTCACATGAAGTGGACGGCACATCGAATATGTCTGTCGTAGACAACGCAGCTCTTCACTGGAACGGGTACGAATTGTACCCTGTCGGTCAACCCGTGGTCCCCAACGGCCTGAATAACGTCATTCGCGGCGTCCCCCAAGCGGCAGCACAAGGGAATGTCGTTCTTCCCATGGCCGTAACCTACCCAACGCCTCAAGTCGCCATCCCTAACGTCGGGTATATCCATCCCGTCAACGTCATTCGTCCCTGTTGGTCGCGTCCTGTAGCGACGAACGTGGACACCCGATTGCACGGGATGTGTGCGGTACAACCTGCGGCTGTGCACAAACAGACTGGGGCGCTACTCCCACAAGGAGCCTCTACGGCTGGGTCCGTCAGCACGGTGGGCAGCCACAGCGTCTCTCCTCTCCCGCCCAGCAGCGTTTGCGCCCCGCGCAGCGACGGGTTTCTGCTCAATCAGCCTGCAGCAGATACAGTGTCTGGCAGTGTGAGCTGCCAACAGGAAAGTTCCGGGTACCATGCTATGAAGTCAGAGGAAGGTGCAAGGGGCGTGTGTCAGGGGAGTGAAAGAGCACCTTTGCCTCCAGCAGCTCCGGCAATAGTCCCGCTAGTGCCCACACAAGGGGATATCAGCCAACCTAGCCAGCTAGGCTCTTCACCCCCTAAACCGGTACTGATGAGCCTAGACTCTCTCTCGGCGCTCAACATTGCAACAGCACCCTACTCCACCTTGAGAGGCAGCGTTGGCCTCACCCTGCGGCATCGCAGCCCCAGTCTGGGTCACTCCCTCTCCTCCATTCCCCTAGCAAGCAGCCTGGGACAGCTGTGGGCATCTCAGAACCAACTCCTCACTCCTCTTTCAAGCATCAACAGTGTCAGGTTAGTGCATGTGGAATACAAGAAGCATACGTACATTTTACTGGACAGAGCGGCACAGTGTGTGTGTACGTACTGTCAGAGAAGTGAATGGTCCGGGATTGTGGGGGGAGGTGGTGTCCTGGCAGTGTCCTTTCTACCCTATGTAGCAAAGGTGCGAACTGGGGAGTGATGTCCAGGTTTGAAGCTATGTAGTACGTAACTATGGCAATGTGTAATGGGCATAGTGTGTAATAGCCATAGCTGTTGTATTTCAATTAAAGCTTAGGATAGGTAGCTGAAAAACTGTGCGAGTGTTCTTGTGTGTGTTTGTTGGCCAGATGTCCGCTCATGTCCGGGTATGCTGTGCATCTCTGCTGGAATGTTGCAGCCTGTTGTAGCCAAACGGTGTGCTCGGTCTTGAGCCAGACGGTATATGGCTTGAAGTGTTGTGGCAAAGGAGTGTGGAATGTGCTGTGTTGCTGTTGTGCGGTGACCAACTTCTTCATGCACTGTGACCTTACTGGTCCATTGCATGTGTTGCAGTGCTGTCTTTTTGTATAGTGTGGTTCAAATTTACACACATATGTATCTCACATGTACGTCGTGTTTAGTTTGGCCCGCATTTTCACATTTTTCTTTTAGTTATGTTGATGATGTTATGTGTATATATTGTGTGTGCATACGTATGGTGCATACAATAAGGTTTAAGCTGTTGGCTGGGGACTGGATCATATCAATTTGGCTTGAGGCCCACTAGGGTGTTTTGTGATACAAAGTTGTACTTGTTGTGCACTCGGGTCATGTTTCTAACATCCTCTCATTCTGCTAGTTGGCATGACAAACCGCCTACACTTTCCTTTTACCTGTCTGTTGTGTTACCCTGAAATCCTTCATGTGCTGAGCTCAGCATGCCTTTGAACAATGTTGCTGAGGTTTGGAGATATTTGTAGAATGTGGAGCACTTTGATGGCTGTACGGGGTGACGACTGTTTTGGTAAGCAGTCGTAACTAGGACTGTGTATGGGAGTGATTGCCGTGGTGACCGATGACCAAGTGGGTGGGTGTGGTCAGGATGGCATGCAGGGGTGCTCAGAAACCTTACTTTTTTTACAGAATGTGTTGAGGTGGATTTGTGTTCCCCCTGTATGTGGTGCAGTGAAACCTGTCTAAGATAAGATGGTCACTGTGTTAAGCAGCCACCTCTCTAAAACAGCCAGCCTCCCTGGCCCCAAATAACATAGCATAGCATCCTGGAGTCTACCTCTGTAATGCAACCACCTCTCTATAAAGGCCAGTTATAACTGGCCCACAGGTGGCTGTTTTAGGCAGTATCCACTGTAGTCCATTTCATGCACCTGGGCAGAAAACATGCCACATTGGTCCAAGATGTGTTTGAGCATAACATTCCCATTGTCGCATCTGGATGATGTAAATGAGTTAGAACAAGAGTATAACTGGCGCAGGGAGTGACACCCTTGAGTAGTGCATACCTGATGTGATTGCTTTAGTTGTGGTCTAGTGGAGTATGCGTCAAGTTGGTGCCCACCAAGCATATGAGAGCTGGTACGTATATTACACAGTGAAGCAATTTATATAAGCAACATAGTTATGGTATAAGTACATAGCGATGTTGCTGGTATACAGTGTACAAGTTTGTATCAATAATGTAGAAATTGGTATAGACTTAAAACAGTTTATGGATGAGTTGAATTTGAATTGTTGCATAGTTGACTAGTTCAGTCTAGTTGTGTTGTCAGAGCGCCACCTGTCGACACTCTGTGATGTGACAAGTACCAAAGCCCCTGTGTCTGTCCCCATCTCTTTGTTTTTGGACACAGAGAAGTATGATAAAACCTTTAAATCACTCCCATTGGCCCTTTGCATGTGACGTGTTTCTCTAGACAGATAGTCTACAGCTGTAAGGTCATTATGGCAGCTGCTGTAAAGAAATAGGGGCAATCAATCACAACAATCAAATTGCATTATGTATCACATTTGGGCTTGGGTTGGCTTACATCTGTTCAGGCATTTAACCCCCTGTGCAAGGTCATGATGAAACCAAGTTCACCACATCAGAGCTGAGTGTGGTTAGCACTCAATTCTGTTGTAGGTTCCTTTGTCTGTCTCTGTGTTGGTGTCACTTTGTCACTGTTTGCCTATAGTGACAGTGTCATGCTATCAGTGTATGTGTGCCTTTAGTGACATCGTCATATTGTCACTGTGTATGTTCTGCGACAGTCTGTGACCACACAGTCCGATTACTATCTTTGCTGTTGGAGGTGTCTGCTTGGTTTCATAAGAAGGATGGATGCGTGGTGATAGCTCCCGGAAATATTCTTTTGGGCCTTTTACTTTGCTGAATAGCCTGTCATCTTATATCGTACATATCTCGATTGGCTGTAACTAAAGCAGTTACATGCGCGGAGGTGGATGTGGGCAGTGTGACCACACAACAATCCTGGTAGATCCCGCCTGGCATTCACATGCCAAAAAGTGACTGGAAACTCCCACTGTGTAGATCCCTGCTGTGTCTCTTGTAACTTCAAGCTGTTTTCGAGTGTCAGGCACTCAAAACCTTGTCCCATCGACCTCACTACACTATTCTTGATCTTGTGCTTTGTGTTGCGGGAACATGTAATTTCGGCACGTGGCGATGCAGCGTGGGTGCCTTCGAGACACAGTGACAATTGTGGTTGACACTGGGTGGCCTTGTATCCATGTTGCTTACATACCTGTAGGGATTACCCATGCAGAAAGCTTCGTGTAGCTTGTTGCTGCTCCTTTTGAGTGCCCATATTCATTCCATGCCTCAATCCTGAGGTAATAAAGAGAGGTGCTTTGTAAAACATAGTATGTGGGGGTGTCCAATAGTGTATAGTGTATAGTGTATAGTGGGTGTGATAGCTGATCCCTACTTTGTGTGGGTGATACTACAGGTGATACTACAGGTGGTAGTGGGTTCACTTTGTTGTCAAAATGATGGCTTTTTGCTCAATGAATACACTCCATTGGCCAGCTTTTTATAGTGGAAACTTGAGATAGCTCTTACCAGGCCCATATTGGGTAGTTGTGATGACTGGGGTGATGGTGGCGTTCATCTTGTGTTGTGGTAACAAGGAATGTGTGCGAGGGGAGATAGTGCAGGGAGGGTGTGGGGTGTTTGTGACAGTTGAGACTGCGCGCCTGCACTAAGAATGTTGTACAGGGAACATTAGTATGCGTTATTACAGTGCAGATTCTCATTTGTATTGTGGAGTACTCCAGAATCGTGTTCTCTTATCTGTGTACTGAGACTTGATGACCCGTTCTCAATGCACCCTTACTATGCAGTGATTAGATTATGCCCCAAGCATGCTTCCTTTATCAAGTCTCGTGTCTGGCATTATTCTAATGAGTCCACGTATGTGCTCACCTTACTGCCATTCAGCTACGTAAGCTCCTTTTCAAAGCCTCTACTCTCCCATACTTGACCCTCCACGCTGCAACTCCACCGCCTCCAGTTAGAGCATGTTGAATTGTGCGTGGTTAGTAGTTTTAGCGATGTTACCTGCTAAACAGCTGGTCTCAAAGGTTTTAGAAGAGATGGTTTTCACTTTCTTTTAGCTTATTAAGCTCATGTTTCAAGTGTGGGCAAGATGTACAATGAATTTGTGGGTCAAAGGAATTCTAGTAATCCATCCATGTCCCTTTGCATACATAATCTTGTGTGAAGTATTACCTCAAGCTGGAATTTGTGTAATGTACGTAAGGGCCTTCAGTGTCTTTGACATGTGGGTAAACATGGTTGTACCAGTTGAACGGTGGGGCTTTGGCCATGGGGTAGAGTAGTCTTCGTGTTGGCCTCCTAAACTATGTATTGGTGTGGTCGTCCTTTATGGTTGCTATGGTTGTAGGGGGAGGGGGACAGTCTGCCGCAATGTTGTGGCTTCTCCAAGGAGAGGCAGCTTCATGTCTGCTTCGGCCTATCTAGGAAGCCTATCTAGGAATACAATATTGCGCTGTTCACATTTCCAAACAGGTGGAGATAACCTACATTTATTGAGTTATAGCACACCCTTTGCATGGGGCCACAACCCCAAATTGATAGGCTTCTGTAAAGAATCTGTTGTTGTTCTGGATGCCTGGACAGGAGGAGTGATCACCAGGCAAATTGGATGTGCAGTCCACAATGCATGATGTAATGCAGTGGCACCCCTCCGCTCTGGACACCTTTGGGACAATTTGGGACAGGCCCCAAGTGTCCTGATTAGAGAGGTGCCCATATTTCAGAGGTACACAACACTGTAGCTGGGACAGTAAGCATTGTCCTCATTAGAGAGGTGTCCTGAATTCAGTGTGCCATTTGTTAGGGACCCCCTGTGAGTTGTTGTTGGCCATGGTATATTGATTTGTTGACCAAGTGGAAGAAGGTTATAGTATTGTGCACAAGGGGCAGTATTGCTCAAGGCTGGTGCAGTATTGCTCAAGGCCGGTGCTGTATTGCTCAAAGCCGGTGCTGTATTGCTCAAAGCCGGTGCTGTATTGCTCAAGGCCGGTACTGTATTGCTCAAGGCCGGTACTGTATTGCTCAAGGCCGGTGCTGTATTGCTCAAGGCTGGTGCTGTATTGCTCAAGGCCGGTGCTGTATTGCTCAAGGCTGGTGCTGTATTGCTCAAGGCCGGTGCTGTTTTGCTCAAGGCTGGTGCGGCATGTAATAGTTTAATTGTGACCAAAAAGTGTCTGTGGGATGCAGACACAAGGCTGGATGGTGTAAGCATCCTAGTGCTGAGTGGTCTAATATCCCACAGACACCTATTGATCAGCATTTGACTATTATAGATCCCACATGATTCACCAACAGCAAATCAAGTTCAAGTCTTCTTGACGATGCCTGTGTTCTTGGTAACAAGTTTAGCCCCCAAGATGGCAAAGAAGCCTACATTGCTGTTACTGCTCTGAAGAGCTCCCAATTCATGGCAGCCAGGTTCCAGAAGAAGGCCCACCTCGCGTTTGCAAGACTACCAGAAGAGCTCACCCACATCAGACTCAGTGTTGCAAGCAATATTCGCAGACCCAGACACTAAGAAAACTGCCGACGAAGAGACTGCCATAAATGCACATGTGAAAGATGGCAATACACGTATGAATTTAGGTGCACCTAATACATGTACGTTGTCATGGCAATGGGATCTATGTGATAGTATGGTTGCCTTTGCAGCCAGCTTGTCTGACGTGCTTGTCTGTGACCACACACTAGAAGGTGGGAAAGGCCAGTGATTGTGGGTGGAGCTAAAGTGGCTAAACAGAGAGTGAGATATCTGGTGGGCGGTGTGGTTGAAGAAAATGGTTCAGGGTGCAGTTGTGGGCACTGCCCTGGGTTTGAGGTCAGTGCACTGTTTACTGCACTCCGGATTAATAGATTGCGTGGGTCAGAGGGGCGCCAGCTGTCTCCACCTAACCCTAGTATGCAAGAGATACACTAGATTAATGGACATTGCTGTCACCATGCCATGGTCTGTGTGAAGTGGGAGGATTTGATACAGATTCAATTAGCCACACACCATATGCTAATACAAGTGGCAACTTACTAATTCACCACATTGACACTATTAATTGATATTGTACTGGACACAATATGGTCTGTCCAGCATTTGTGTACATGCAATATGTGCTTAACTGTCATCATGTACTGGAATACAGCTATGGCATATGGCGTGTACAGGAGTGTACATTCAACACTGTCAAGGTGGTCCAAGCATTGTGTAAAGCTTATGTCTTCTCCTTTGTACACACATTTTGTGATAGCACGTACAGCCAATAGGCGGTGTTTCCTCTGAATTAGAGGCAGTTTCTCAAGTCATTGTTGCCAGGCTACGTAGGTACCCTCGCTGTATATGGTGAGCATGACTTGTGGAAGCCCTCCATTGCTCTACCTGCATCTACAATTGTATCTAAGAGATAACGTTTTGGGTGTCAGTGTGTGGACATGCATGCCATGTGTGTCGAATGTGGTGCAGCTTAGCTACACTTCCAGTTGCTTACAAGTGTATTATCTCCAACATGGGCAGGCATCATGGTTAATAAGGCTATTGAGTGATGCTTGGGCCATGCGAACGGTGGCAAACTTGCATTCCATGTATTGTAGATAAAACCTAAAAGGACCTGCCTGGTCATTGGCGGACTTGTTTGTTGGGGGAGATGGGAAGGAAGCCGAAACGGTGAATAACTGTAGCTTGGCGATCAATTCTTGACGGTCCGCTCATTGTTCTTGCCATGTGTTGTAGCGTGAAGTGAGCCTCGTGCAGGATACTGTTGTTGTGGGTGTTGGTCCTTTGAAGGGGCTTTTGGTGCAAAGGCACGCAGCTGCTGAGCGGCATATGTTTGGCTTTGGCTTTGAAGCTGATTGTAAGGCTTTGTGGTGGTGTTGATCCTGACGGACAGAAGCCAAGTGGGAGAATACAGGAGAGACACTGTGATGTGTTGTGAAATTGGCATGGATAATCTTGCTTTGTTGTGTGTATGGGAACATATTAGTGCACAGATGGTTAGCATGCTGTCTGTGTAGACGAATGAGTCCATTTCCTGTTGAATGATTGGGTATTGACACTTGTGTAAACTCCTGATTGATTTGCACAGAATGTGTTCCTAATGTGTCATGTCTGTGTGTGTGCGTGCACGTGTGTGTGTGTGTGTGTGTGTGTGTGTGTGTGTGTGTGTGTGTGTGTGTGTGTGTGTGTGTGTGTGTGCTTTGCATGCCACTTTCTCTGGTACTCTCCCATGTCCTTTCACACGTACACCACCTTCAATTTATAGTACACTTGTTCCTTCTGTCACCTCCTTCTCTCCTTGTCTTCTATCCAGCAATCTTAAAGGGGAGGTCAAGTTCCCCACTTTGGAGGCTCAGTACTATGGAGGCAGCTTGCCTGACCTGTCCCTGGGCACCCTACAGCGGCTGCTTCCCAGCACGCCCAATGTGGCCGGGTCCAATGGTGAGCTGCATCGTGGCACCAGCGGCCTCCTGTACCTCATTCCTTCTCAAGCTCACCTCCCCTTGAAGGCAATGGATACTGCATCAGTGACAGATGAGCACGGCAGTGGAAGCAACAGTCCGAACCATGTCAGTGTTAGCAGTCTGCCGCCACAGGAGGCTGGACACTGGCCTCCGCGGTGTGCTGCACTCAGCAGCAGTGTGGGTGGTCATGGCACCAAGATGACCACTGCCAGGCCGACAACGTCTCCTTCGTCCACTTCACCACACTCTGTACTGAGTCACAGGTCACCCGTTTCCCTCCCATCTCCTCCACTGAGCCCAGAAGGAGTAGACGCCCCTCCACACCTCAGCGAGATCACACAGTTCAAGATGATCAGCCCCGAGAGCTCTGTAGCTCAGTCTTGCAGCCTTTCTCCCCCAAACTGCCAAAGCCCAGCGGCACAGCCCATTCTGCAGCCGGTGATACCTCCGCACACCCTCTCCCCTTTCCCAGCCACCCAGGAACCAGTGGACTGCAGCACTCGAGTTGCATTGCCGATAAATGGCAACCTCCCATATGTGTACTCTGGTTGTAGGCCACAGCCAGTTGCGCTTCCCCCATACAGCACTGTCATTTCCAACCGCCAACAAATGAGACAGAATGACTTCTCTACTGAAGATGCAGCAGAAGGTCTCCCGTTGGAGAAGAAGTTTAAAATAAGCCACGAGCCTTCTGTGATGCCTGCAGACTATGACAATCACACAGGCTCACCAGGGAGTGACCAACTGATCTTCTCAATGCATAATGGTGAGGGAATGAAGAAGGACAAGCCTCACCTATGTGACTACCCCAACTGCGGCCGTGCCTTCACCTTTCCAGCTCATCTGAAGTCACACATTCAACAGACACACATCTGCCACCGTCCTTGCGAGTGTGACTTTGAAGGGTGTGGCAAACGGTTTTACACTCCACAGCACCTCACCGTTCATCGCCGCGTGCACACGGGTGAACGGCCTTTCGTGTGCCCTTACGAGAACTGTCGCAAAGCCTTCACAACGGCTGGGAACCTGAAGAACCACATCCGAACTCACACTGGAGAGAGGCCTTATGCTTGCAAGTACCCAACGTGTGAGCGCAAGTTTGCCGAAATGTCCAGTCTAAGGAAGCACGAACTAACGCATACTGGCGAGAAGCCATATGCTTGTCGCATGTGTAACAAGAAATTCTCCCAAGCTGGGAGTAGGAACACTCACGAGAGACGACACAATAAGACCCAATCACAAGTGGACTTGCCTTCCAAATAACAGTTGTGCAGAACTCTTGTATCGATAGTGTCTGTAAAGATGACTCATCACATTCTCACCCCATATTTGGGAATGTTCTCGTTTATGTTTGTAACCTTTTTATTTCGAATTCATTTTATACGCATACCTTTTTCTGCCGGATGGCCACCATGTCGATTGCAATGTTTGCCCACCAGTCTTGATCTAGATTTTAATCAGTACCATCAAAACCTGTCAGTTGTATATCTTGTGCATTTATTCTGTTCGCACACCGTCTCTATTCCGCGTCATGACTCCGTTTTCTATTCCGTGTCACGCACCCACGTGGTAGCAGTAAAATGGCGCAGAAGAGGAGTGCGGAAGAGTCACTGTTTGCAGATGTATCGACAGCGAGTAAGCGAAAGAGGACTAAGGTACAATGCACTTAGCGCACCATGCTGTACATGTTGAGAGGCGGTGATTGGTGTCGTCTCGAACAGTCTCACTCCACTGAGTGTCGTTCAGTGAAGCCAACTGGGCGAGAAACGTTAGAAAAGGAATTCAGCTGCGTGAGTTTTCGCTTTTGCTGTTATCCGCTCTGCATGCAGGGGCGTACGAAAGGGGAGAAAGCTGCTCTTGGAGGAGGTCCGTTGCAAGATCAAGGAGAGTGCATCGCTTTTATAGAAGACAGGGATGCAGAATCGACTACTTCACCGCCAGAAGTAATCATACAAGAGCGAAGAGAAGAGCATGGAGATGATGAGTCTCTTCACAAGAATGACTACCTTGCTGCAAAGATGGACAGCCTTTCTCAACCAATGGGGAAGAAGGACGACAAGGCTGCTGACAGCTTGTACCGTCCAATCACAAGGGAAGAACTGCAGACACTGAAGGAGACAGAGAACCTGTTCAGGTCAAACCTTCTCAAGCTACAGGTACATACTGTACATGTTCATATAAGAATATGGTCACGGGAAACCCCCTCATCCCCCCCCTCTTTCATGGTAGTGATGTAACAGGTCTGCTATTCTTACCAGAAAGTCCTATTGCCTTGTCTTTGAAGTGTTGAAGGTTGTATACCATGCGCTGAGTGTAGGATATCAATCATATGTGATTAAATCATATGTCTCTGTGTTTGATTGGGACTAAAGTGACACATTCCTTATAAGGAGTGTTGTGTCTTGCTTGCTCCAGCCTACATTATTGCAATACTGTACTGCACACAGTGTTGTATGTGTACAGTTTGTATAATAGTGCTACATATTATATGTATTAGTTATACCACGGCGCTGAGGTGTATATGGATATTAGACGCACGAGGCCCGAGGGCGAGTGCGTCTAAAATTCATATACACCGAAGCGCCGTGGTATAAGTGATATATACCCCATCTAGTGTGTCTAGGCTCTAATTCGAAAGGCGGGCTTCTTCCAGGACGGCAGCTCTGAAGAGCGGCTGCCAAGTTTTGTTGAATTCGCAAGTGCTATGAAGTTTTTGCCTTACGTTAAGCCACTGGAGCAACACTCTAAGGGGCCAGTGAAGTGACTGAGGCTTATTCGACGTTCTCGGCCTTCGAGGGTTCTTTGCGCTCGCTACTTGACTTTCTGTTCTCCTTGAAACAGTGCGCTCCCACTACAGCAGTGATTTTGAGTGCCCTTGCGTACGAATTAGTGCATGAGCTTGCTGTTTCTCGTTTGTGCAGTGTGCGGGTCGCGTACATGGTTTACCTAGCTCGGCTACGGAGCCCTGTACGTTGTTGGCTTGCTTGCATTGACTGCAGCATGATGGAGGGAAGTATTCTCCTTTTCAATGCTTTGCGGGCTCTCCCAAAGCCACGCAAAGTTGAAGCTGACTGCAGGTTGCTGCATTTGTACGTATGTGCTTTGGTGTGATTTGACACCTTCGTTGTTATCAATAACAACTTCCATATTTGGGCAGTGATATCAGGATTTAATCGCCCCTGTGCAGTATATAGCTTCTTATTGCAGTTATACCCCAAAAACGGCTTCTTATTGCAGTTATATCCCGGCGGTTGCCCCAGCAACGGAGTATATTGCTATAGTATATTACACATTGGTATTGTATTGTAATGATATTATATACAATAGCAATACATAAGGCACACATGCGCACTGCCTTGGACAATTAAAAGCAATGATAACCATGATAAACAGGTAATGCAGAGTACAATACAGAGTACAATTCAGTATCATGTTTAGATCACGTCTCACACAAAATTGACAAATTGCTAATAATTGTTAGTAATTGTTAGTACCCAGACAGCCTGCCTTCCCTTGTGATCACATCAATGGGGAGGTCTGAGGGGCTGGCTGGGCGGTGGTAGGCAGATCTGGAGCCTCGAAGACGTGTGATGGCAGATCGTAGAAGGGAGAAGCTCAGGCAGCAGCATATCCATCCCATCATTGTACTGTATGATTGCTGTTGCTTCTCACTGATGAGAGCCACCAATCTTGCATAGAACACATATTATTATTGTACCTGGAATGTTGTATTTGTAGTAGAATGGCAATTTGTATTGTCCAATACTGCTAACATTGGTATAGGAACAATATATATTGTATGTGTGTGGAGGATGCTGTGTGATAGCCATTCCTTGTTAGTATATGAGCACGGATGTACCCCAAGGGATGGAGAGGGGTAAGCCCCCACCCCTAGAGTCTGTTGTCAGTACTGTTCATGATTCATGCATTAAAGCTGACCTGCCTAGTTGTGAGGTGATCATGTGTGCTGGTGGGTTGTCATGTCTTGCTCCCCGTCCTCCAGATCAGTGAGCTCCTCTCAGAGGTGGCCCCTGCAAAGGAGAGGAAGAATGATGCTCTTGAGGAGTACTTGAAGACCATGCGGGAGTTCCTTACCTCTCTGCCACAGGAAGAGGAGATCAATGTAGGCCTTTGACACATGTAGCTGTGTTAGGGGAAGGAGAGGGGAAGGGGATTAAAAGGTAGCCATTTTGTTCACAGTTGACTAATGCAGTTGTGCTAGCTGTACAGTCTATATATGGTAGTACTTACCATATATGGTAATGCAGAGCACCTACAGGCACTTCGTTTCAGTATCCCTTTGGCTTAAGGCTGTGGGCCATCAGCTGACCTTTATTAGCAGACCATCACCAAATTAGGACCACGTGAGATTGGCCATCAGGGCCCTGTGATACATACATACATACATACGTACGTACGTACATGTATGTTCATTGCTGTTTGAAGGCATTCGTTAGTACTGCAAATGTTGAGTTGTACCCCTCATCTTCAGTAAGCATGTAGTTGGCCATTTGATAGCTAAATGTATTGTGTACTCGTGTACATGTGTACATGTGTGCCTATATACATTCGTGTGTACATGTGTTTGTACATGTGAACATGCGCACACGTGTGTGTATGTACACGTGTACACGTGCGTGCATTCATGGATTCATTCATGTATAGGTGTCTGTGCAGTGAACTACTCCCTCTTCCCCTCCTCCTCCTCCTCCAGTTGGACATTGGTTTGTCGTCCCTCCCAAAGGGCGTGATGTACCCACTTCCTTTGGATGTCAGTTGTGCAAAGGTTCGCTTCTGCTTTGATCCTCCCTCTTCCATCAAAGTGGTGGGAAGTTGGTTGTTGAAGACACACTTCCGTAAGCAGTTCAGTGTTGATCTGGCCGTGGAGATTCCCGAGGTGCGTATCTGTGTGTGTGTGTGTGTGTGTGTGTGTGTGTGTGTGTTTGTGTGTGCATGCATGTGTATGTGCATACGTGCAAGCAAGTGATGATTGTATGGTGGTGCGTTTTGTGTGTGTGTGTGTGTGTGTGTGTGTGTGTGTGTGTATGTGCATACGTGCAAGCAAGTGATGATTGTATGGTGGTGCGTTTTGTGTGTGTGTGTGTGTGTGTGTGTGTGTGTGTGTGTGTGTGTGTGTGTGTGTGTGTGTGTGTGTGTGTGTGTATGTGCATACGTGCAAGCAAGTGATGATTGTATGGTGGTGCGTTTTGTGTGTGTGTGTGTGTGTGTGTGTGTGTGTGTGTGTGTGTGTGTGTGTGTGTGTGTGTGTGTGTGTGTGTGTGTGTATGTGCATACGTGCAAGCAAGTGATGATTGTATGGTGGTGTGTTGTGTGTGTGTGTGTGTGTGTGTGTGTGTGTGTGTGTGTGTGTGTGTGTGTGTGTGTGTGTGTGTGTGTGTGTATGTGTGTGTGTGTGTGTATTTGTGTGTACATGTGTGCATGATGTTAAGTAATGTTGGGTGACAGGCTCTGTCCTCTTTTCACTCTATACTTTCCTTATCCTTTTCCCTCACCCCTCGTCCAGAGTTGCCTGCAGGAGAAGGACTACCTCAACCCGCTACTTTCACAAGCGATCACTGTATCTCTCCAGACTAGCTACACACTTGAAGAAGTCAGGTCTGTGCAAGGACCTGCAGTTCTGTGCCTTCCATGGAGACCCTCTTCGCCCCATACTCTGCCTGAGCCCAGCAGGTCTGTGAGTAGAACGTCACTTTTGACTTGTTTGTACTGAGCGTGGATATGGCAATCTTGTACTTCCTCCCCCAGTGCACTTGCACATACATTGTTCTTGCATCCACCCACTGTGTACACCACACTTGTGCACCCACACTTAAACCATGTGTGTATACATCCTTTGTGTCTGCTCATGCACCTGCCTGTGTGTACACACTCATGAACACATGTATATATGTTTGCATACTCGCTTATGTACCCTCCCCACACACTCTCCCACACACACAAACACACACACACACAACACACACCATGCGTACACACCACACATCCACACACAACATGACAGGTGAAAGCCTCTCCTCACACAGCATTAGACTACTTCCCTGCACATCCCGCCCACTGACAAAGCTAATCCGATTGGCTCCAACCCGCAACTGCGTCAGAGAGGTGAAAGTGGGCAAGAAAACACTACAAGCTGAAAGAACAGGAGATGGTAAGTGTTGGTGGCATGGGAGGGAGATGAGGGAGCTGTGTGGCAGCACTATGACTTTTGAGATGACATGAAATCTGTTCTGCCCTCCTTCCCTCCCCCTCCCTCCCCTTCCCTTCCCCTCCCTCCACTTCTCTTCCCTTTCCTCCCTTCCCCTTTCCCTCCCTCCCCTTCCCCTCACACCCCTAGACGTGCTCTCTCCCACTCCTCACTACAACAACTCTCTGATTGTTGAGACTACTGGACTGTACACCCTTCACATGGAAGCCATCTTTCTTGCTGCTCAAACATGTGAAGCATTTGCAGACACTGTTCTGCTGCTAAGAGTTTGGTTGCGGCAACGACAACTGGACCAGGTGGGTGGGGCAGGGCGGGGCAGGGCAAGGTCCCTGTGGTGTAAGGCAACCTCATAGCTGTGTGCACACTCATTATATTATTGAATTAACCATGCAATCGTGATAAGGAGCAGTGATTGGGCCAATCATTGTGAGTATCTCAGATCAGCAATATGTCAATTTTGTTCCTTGTTACGTCTTTCTTTCCCACACAGGGTCATGGTGGAGTGTCAGGTTTCCTCTGCAGTATGCTGCTGGCTCACTTGTTGGAGAAGAAGAAGGTGTCTTGTCTCATGAGTAGTTACCAGATGTTGCGTGTGGTGTGGACGTACCTCTCGACCAGCGACTGGACAAAGGAGGGGGACAGCATGGCGACAGGGGATGAAGTAAATAAGGTATTCAGCTTTGTGAGGGATGGGCATGTGGAGAGATGTTACTGTTCTAATCATCAATGCCACTCAGACTTTCTCGCAAAATTGTGTTTGTGTTCTGTCTCATTCCCTTCCTGCTTCTATGTGTTGCATTTCTCCTTCTTCCCTTCTCTTGCTTCAAACTTGCCACTTGCTAATTGTCTCATGTTATGGTATACATATCTTCCTCTCCCACACCCACACATACATACACCCACACACCCACACACACCCACACACACCCACCCACACACACACACACACACCCACACACCTACACCCACCCACACATACGCCCATGCCCACACCCACCCACCTACCCACCCACCCACAAACACACACACCCCATACACACACCTTCCCTTCCTTCCACCTCCTTCCTCAACCCCATCCTGTTTACACTGGCCCTTCCTTCCCCTTCCACTCTTCCTCTTCCTCTTCCTGTCTTCTTCCTCCCTACACAGCCCACACTTGTTGACTTCCATGCAGCCTTCCAGGTCGTTTTTGTGGACCCAAGTGGTTGGTGCAACCTCACTGCAAACATGTCAGCGGCCAGATATAGGTGGCTGCAGAATGAAGCTGCCCTTGCCATGAAACTGCTTGATGACTCTGCTGTCAATGGCTTTGAGAAGTTGTTCATGTCACCTGTCAGTTTTGTGGAGAAGTTTGACATGCTCTGCCAGTGAGTCATGTGATCTGCATGTGATAGTCATGTGACCAATGTGATGTACGTACATGATGGTGCACAAGTTACTACCATTTTTACTCTTTACATTGGGACAGTTTAACTAAAATGTAAAGTGTTCAGCAAACGCTGTCGAAAATGCTTCCCTACCCTCACACAGTGGAGCTGCACAGTGCAATTATGTCCCCATTTCAGGCTGTGTAGGCTGGAGATGCTGACTTCAAAGACACAATGTGTTATTCAATATGCATTATTTGTTGTGTGTTATGTCCGTAGAGTGAACTGTTATGTCTACAGGGTGCTCTTGCCACTTGTAATGTAGTCTGGCCTGCTAGCCCAACTTCCTGCCCCGATTGCAAGTGGGCAAGAAGGTTCTCACCCACTTGCAATCAAGCAGGAAGTTGGGCTAGCAGGCTAGACTACTTGTAATGGGGCTCAGGTATGCATTGGATTGGATTGTGCGCACACTTCATACCCTTTGATGTATAGCTTCATCGTGCATCTAATTTCTGATGGGTACAAATTTTGCAAGACATAAATTTTTGCAGTTGCCCCCTTGCTTGTAGAATTTAGCATTTATTTTTGTGATGCTCTTAAGTCCCCCTAATGTCTGCCGACAGTAGGGAGTTTTGCATTTTTATTTTTGTGAAAATCCACTCACGAAATTTGTGAAGTAACATCTTGCAAAATTTTGTATGCATACAGTACTTATGTCACTGTATATATTGGTAGACTGTCTCATCATTCTCTCTTCCAGTGTTGACCTCACGTCTCTTGTCAAAGCCTACACGTCGGGTAGAGAGCCAGATTATGTAACATCTGTGCTCGATTGTGCAACAGGTGTCCCATACAGGGCAATGGATATGGTGCTGAAAGTCCTGGTGGAAGGACTGGGGAGGAGAGCTACATTGCTTGCAGTCAAACCATGTGTTGAGCAATGTGTGAGTTGAAGAAGGTTGGAGCCAAAGGGCTTGACGGCAATATCAGTATGTTGCTGTGTTCTGTAGTGGCCTGTTGCTAAGAAACCGCTGTCACCTGACAACCATGTGACCTTGGGTGTGCTCCTGGATTCAGACCACGCCTTTTTGGTCCTACACAGAGGGCCTTCTGCTGACTCCAATGAGGTGTGTGTGTGTGTGTGTGTGTGTGTGTGTGTGTGTGGTGTGTGCGTGTGTGTGCTTGTATGTGTGTGGTGTGTGTGGTGTGTGCATGTGTGTGCTTGTGTGTGTGTGTGTGTGTGTGTGCTCGTGCTCGTGTGTTTGTGTGTGTGTGCGTGTGTGCATGTGTGCTTGTGTGTGTGTGTGTGTGTGTGTGTGTAGTGTGTGTGTGCATGTGTGCATGTGTGCTTGTGTGTGTGTGTGTGTGTGTGTGTGTGTGTGTGTGTGTGTGTGTGTGTGTGTGTGTGTGTGCATGTGTGCTTGTGTGTGTGTGTGTGTGTGTGTGTGTGTGTGTGTGTGTGTGTGCATGCATTCATGCATTAGGCTTGTGCTGCTGTTTATATAGTGAGCAAAGTCATATCTTATTGCTAGACATAAGTGGAACACCTAGGAGTTCCTCGCAGAAAGGTGAGTAGGCTTAGAAGAAAATGTTAATGTTTAGTTAAGTGTTATTGGCCAGTGTTGATGTATTCAGGAAGACAGCTTTAGTCCGTCAAGCCTCCCCATGTGCATGGGGAGGCTTTGGAGTGTTTTGTTGTCAAGCACATGTGAGATGGACAAGAAATGCACAGGAACTTCAAAGTAATGCATAGACTGTGGTTGTCATTGTAGCCTCAAGATGGGTCCACTGTACCACTGCTCCATTTGGCCACTGTTAGAAGTTACTAGCTGCCGCCATTGGGCCTTATGGCTGTGTTTCATAGCTTGTCTCCTCTCCTAGTGTTTTGAAGTCAACACATCAAATATGGAATCGTGTGGAACTTGTAGAAACATATTTAACCCTCGGCGCATGCGCCGCAGGGCTACAGTAGTTGTGCGTGTGTGTGTGTTCAGCTTTCGTGTGTTTCCATACAGTAGTGAAGCGGTCAATAAGACCTATGGATCGCCTCAGTGCTGCAAAAGCTTGAATTAAAACGAGCGTTTTTTGTAGAACAGCCTCTTCGCAAAGCTACAGAATTCGCTTCGAAGCTCCTAGCGCACCTGTCAGCCATATTGTTTGCCCTGGCTAGCGCATGAGCATATTTTTAATCACGTGTCGTTGCTCTGGACCACACGGTGTTTTAGTTGCCCACTTGACATTGTGCTTGCACATAGCTATATATAGCACACGTGCATATGGTCATCTCTGGTGGTTGTGCTGGACCAGGTGGTGTTCTTTGCCTGAAGGTAGGTGTGTTCTTTGGCCTGAAGGAAGGTATGTCCTCAGGGCAGTACTCCATTGAGTATGGTCTTTTGTGCCATGAAGAACCTGTTTCATTCTTCCCCCAACTTCCTTCAGTTTTACAACTTTGCTTTTCACACTCACCTTCTGGTAGTCATCAAGGATCTCCAGCGATGAAAGTGTTACAGTTTTGGATGCAATTGCAATATCAGCCATCAACGATGGCACATCCAACTTGAGGTGTTGGACGCTGTTAATATTTGCCATGATGTCATAATTGCTAGATTGCTGCACACTGACTGGTTACCACCTCTAAAAATAGCATAGTGTACCATGATGTAATAATTGCTCATATTGCAGAGTCAGCACTGTTGCCTGAAACAGTATAGCTTACTACGGTGTAATAACAATTGCTATCATTCTCCCATGCAGTACTTTTGACTTAATATGAGCTCTTAATATAGAACCGTACATTCTAATTAACATTTTGATTCGCATAAACTTTCTATATAGCTTATTACGCTGGGGGTTTAGCACTTTAGTGCCTTCATTCTTCACAGTACTTTGAATCTACAATCTAGAAATATTTTCTTGCGGTGCCTTGTGCCATGCCGTGCAACTTCTTTAGTTAGACCAGTGTCTACTGTTGGAATCTGGGAAACATCTTCATTGTTGGATTGGCTCGACAGTTCAAACATCTCATTTGAAAGCAACAAGCCGGTTATATTTTGGCATGGCCAGGCATTAATCTAGTTCAACTCAATTACACGTCGTCGCTTGTCTCTGGTGGGTGTCTGGTAGAATTCAGCAAATGTCTGAAGGTAGCAGTGTGTGCCTTTTACGAAAGTACGTACATACCAAGCTGCACTTGATAGTCTGGTGTAGGCAGACTGCCTAGCTACAGTACGTACAGTATGTGTGCACAAGACTACTGTTTGGTGTACGTATATGTACGTGACTACTATGTGCATTTATTGCTAGTCCTTTGTGGTGCAAGGAAAGGCTATTAGAACTGTGAACAATATATTATTTAATATACTTTGCATGTATGTGTATTCTAATACAGAACATAAAATCACTGTAGTAACATTCACAAATGTGGACCGTTTGTGAATGTTGAAACTTTATTGATTGCGAAAATTTGTGATGTATGGTGTGTAGAGAGTTAAGCAAGAAAGCCTTACTAATGCATATAATGTGTTCATTGGTGCCGCTTTGTGTGTGTGCTTGTTGGGTGTGCTGTCTTGATGTCATGATGATACTGTAGAGGTTCATTGTTGCATCATAGGTGAAGGCAATTTAATGACTTTTGAGCAAATCACACAACATAAATGGTAGATGGGTTCTGGATGGTTCTAACCGAGGGTCTTTGTCAGCTGAATAACTGAAGAATGAGGGTGAAAGACCTAATAAATGCTGAACTAATTGATGATGTCATGAAGGGAAATGGGTGAAATGGCGGGAAAATTGAATGGAAATAAGGTGGTGGGGAAGGATGTTGCATACTGTCAAGGACGAGGTTCCATACTGATGGGAAGTGGAATCCACATTCATGGTGGGACTCTGCTATTGATGGCTTATGCAATTCTCCTTTTCTAGTAGTTTGGAATCATTGGGATCAACTTCAGCACAGCTGATGAAAACCCTTGATCAGGTTGAAGTGCCTTGAGCCTACATCTACCATTAATTTTAAGTTGCATAATTTGCTCAAAAGTCACTGCCTGTCTTGATGTTATCGGGTTGCCATCTGCTAAATTCCTGTTATAGACACATGCATGACTGCTACCATAATGGCTGCACAGCAAAATAGTTTCAAATTGACTGTTTGTCCAGAATTCCTCAGGCATTGCAGTGGTCAGAAGCTGTGTAAAGCTGCTTCCAATGTTCTTAAAATTATTACAATGGATGATTTTGAAGGAATTGTAGCAGGTGTTAGCAAGCTCCATGCGTATGGGGTGGACGATACTAGTTATTCATGTTCACCTCATATATAATGCCCCACATTCAACCTTGAATAGTGAACAAGCATATGACACAAAAGGTAAAAATTATTGTAATCTGCAATACCTGAATGTGCATGTTCAAAAACAGTAACTTCTACAGGTGAGCTGATCTAAACGATCCTATATGTTATTACATGTTTAGTGTAGTTATGTAGCATGCTAAGTCAGTCCAGTTCTGGCTCAAAGCACTCCACTCTGAAGAATAAAGTGTCATCTTTCAAGAACTGGCGATTCTTATCATCATGGTAGCCAAGATCTGAATGGGCAATGAATTTACGAAAACCCCAGCCACTGCTTTTTTCTCCTGCCACGACACGCGTACCGATTTGTTCAGGGGTATCATCTGTAGCTGACCACAGCTGCCTGGTGAGGTGCTGCCCATCCTCCAGCTGGTTCAGCAAGCTCACTTCAACGGTGCCTTTGAATGGCCATTTCAGATTGTCGTCATTGTCTCCAGTCATCAGGAACATGTACACAGACACGCGAGGGCCTTGTTTGTCTTCTCCTTTGTCTTCTCCATTGTCTTCTCTATTGGCATAAACACTAATAAACATCTTGTACCCTCCAAAGTGAGAGTACACAGGTGCACTGCTCCACTGTCCCTTTTTCTCTTTCTTCTCCTGAAATCCTTTCATCTTGAGCACCAATGGTGGACGGCTGTAGCAAGTGGGTGTGCTCTGGAGCCAGGGATGAAGTGGGAGATGTGGAGATAGCACTGCAGGAGAAATTTGTCCTGCTTGCTGACTGGTTGTGCACATCTCCACAAGGCGCTGGACCGTGTTAGATAATTCCATGTGGCTCTTGATGACTGCGGTTAGATGGTGGTCCTTATCTTGGAGATGCACACTCATGTCACATCTTCTTATAACCTTTTGGCATCCAGCGGCAGTGTATGTGCATGGTATGAGTTCACGGGGGCAGTCTGTGGAGAGGTGTTCAAGGAGGTCTCTTCGGGTTAGCCTCTCCTTACCACACTTAGCTGGGATGGGAGGGGAAATGCCTCGCAGATTGTAACATGACTGTCCCCTTTCATTCTCAAGTATTCCTCGCCACAGTGGGGGCACATCTGCCACCTATGGGAGCATGCTGTTCTCATGTGCTCATCAATCAGCCTTCGTTCCATCCTCTTGTTACAGTCAGCATTGCGGCACTTTTGCACAGTAAATGGGCAGACATCTTGTGTGTGCTTCTCAGCATTTCCCAGGTCTCCCTGCCAGTCACATCCCCTCTCAAAGTTGGGGCACTTCACTATAAAACCCATCAGTCGTCGCTTGTTGAAATGGTCTGGAGTTGTGGTGAACCTTTTACGGTCAACAGGGCAAATCTTTGTCCCTTTGATGCAGTTCTCACAGAACAGGTGCCCACAACTGGTCTGCACTGGGTCAGAGACCAGCTCCAGACAAATAGGACACTTAAGCTCTTCCAGAAACTCTTCTGGAGTGTTTACAAACTCGTATTCGCCTCTTTGGTATACGTAGGTAGCCATGCTGGCATGGGGGGGTGTAACCTTATTTAGAAGTTATAAGATAAAATTGTCGCCCGAAATAATCTGACGTCTATTTTAACAACCCCGACAAAATGGCTACTACCCTACGCTAAAGTACCGGTATTAGCGCGCTTCAGCAAACTAGCCAAATGGTAGCCAAGAACAAATGAAGGTCGTGAATAGACGTATTTCAATGGATTAAAGTGGGCAGCGCACGCGAAGTCAACCTGAAGTAGGTGTGAGAGGAAAGCGGCACTTCTCCTTCGCATCGAAATTTTGTCGCTCGTAATGCACGACGCAGGGCGCTTATTTAGACCCAAAGCATGCACGAGGAATCGTGAACGTACGTGAAGGGCGAGGATATGAGCGTTACTGTTAGTGGAGTCACAGGGGCGAGTATCTATGGTTGAGTGAGTACGGAGTTTGTGCTCCCATGCACGTGTATAGCTACTTGTAAACTCTGTGAATAAACACACCCCAATGCTGTCATTTGCTGCATTCACATCAATTGTAAGTACTGCTATAAAGCAGTATACCTGGCAGCTTTATCCAGTGTGGGATGCATTCTGTTCTGTGTGCCATCTCCTTGTGCACTTTAAAGGGACAGGCATTAGTCAGCTTAAGATATAGGGAATGACTCCTTTGCTACAAAATAGCCAGCAAACGTGTGTGTGTGTGTGTGTGTGTGTGTGTGTGTGTGTGTGTGTGTGTGTGTGTGTGTGTGTGTGTGTGTGTGTGTGTGTGTGTGTGTGTGTGTGTGTGTGTGTGTGTGTGTGTGTGTGTGTGTGTGTGTGTGTGTGTGTGTGTGTGTGTGTGTGTGGTGTCACTGTACATATGATTTGTGCCTATGTATTATGTAACATTACTCTACAGGCAACTGATTTTAGGAAATTTTGGGGCAACAAGTCTCAGATGCGAAGATTTCAAGATGGTTCCATCAATGAAGCCATTTTGTGGGCGGGAACAACTGCCGCTGAAAGGAGGACTATCCCTCAGCAGATAGTCACCCACTTGCTAGAGAGGTGTGTGTGTGAGAACTTGCACACAATTGTATGACATGCATGCATGCAATGTGTATGATGCTACATAAAATTATACTTTTAGTATAGCATTGTATGTGCATTTGTATGGCATTGTGTGTGTTATATGTGTATTATGGAATTGTATGTGTTTGTATGTGTTTTGTTCTGTGTCAAAGCCAGATTATTATTGTGTGCATATAAAGTTCACATGTCCAAGACTCCTGTTCTCCGTTTGGATCTGTCTCCGTTTTATGCTTACTTATGGAACCATCCTTCATCGTTCCTGTGTCTCATGTAGTTTTGCTATCTGTTGTGGTTCACTGTCCTCTTATCCCACTGTTTGCCCTTAGGCACTGTGGTATAGCAGACACTTCAGTCCATGTCACTACCACAGCTGTGGAGCCATTGATTGCCCTACAGGAGTACTCTACCAACAGCAGGTGTGTGTGAATGTGTGTGTGTGTGTGTGTGTGTGTGTGTGTGTGTGTGTGTGTGTGTGTGTGTGTGTGTGTGTGTGTGTGTGTGTGTGTGTGTGTGTGTGTGTGTGTGTGTGTGTGTGTGTGTGTGTGTGTGTGTGTGTGTGTGTGTGTGTGTGTGTGTGTGTGTGTGTGTGACTGAGTGTAGGTTGGGATTTCTATGGCCAGGAGTCCAGGACAGATACTCTGATTCCATCACTCAATGCCGTACCCCACCTCTCTCATCTCATGGGTCTTGCAAGCCCATAGATGAGTACCCCTACTGCACTGAGGAGGTATGCAACTGGGGAGATGAGGCTGGTGTCTCCACTGCCAATGGGGCCTTGTTGCCTCCTGCTGGGCCACCCAATTAATTGGGATCCATGTTCCAAGTCTTGGCTGTGGTATTACCATTACAAGTGTGCGCATGTGTGTGTGTGGGTGGGTGGGGGCAGGTGGTGTATGTGTGCATGTGTGTACAGATCTACAAGTGCACAGTATACATTGTGTATGTGTATGTGTTTGTTTTGCATGTAAGTGTTTGCTGTGTGTGTGTGTATGACTGTGTGTTTTGTGTCCCTCCTCTATGCTCTACCACGTATTCCAACACCCTCATGTATCAGTGCTACAGCACTTGAGGCCTCCCCAGCTGCCACAGGAGAGGAACTGCAACAAGACATTATGCAGGCCTTCTCAGAGCTGGGGGAGGAGCTGAGACACCTTGATGCCCTCCCACTTGCTGTTAACTCACTCCTAGGAGCTTCACCCGCCTTCAGATACACACAGGTGAGCCCACAGGACTCTTTGTACAGCTTAGTGACTATATGCAGTGGTACTGTATGTATACCTCTTGTATTTTACCTATGCCATGGTTGTAATATAATTTATGTTCTTTGCATGCAAGCCACACACTATGTATATGTAGTCTCGTTCCCAGCCCACCACTCCATTAACAAAATGGCTGTGGAAATGGTGTCTGGTATCTTTGGGCCGATTCATTGGCTCACCAGCCCAAGTAATTCTGGCCAATCAGATCACCACTTGGTCGTGTGTCTGTCCAAGACCACACGTAAATCTTTGAGGCATATCTTGTGGGGTCCAACATCAGTAGCAATTGGCATGCATCCTTCGCCAATTTCGAGCAGGTGGTCAGCGAAAGTAGCAGAGCAGTAGCAACCTCGGCAGTGGGTTCTGTAGCTCCAGCACGGTGCATGAGGTTCTGACAGAGGGAAATCGTATGGCATTGCCGGAAAGTCAGTGGGTTGGATGGTCTAATGAAGATGAGTACTACAGTAAAAAGGCATCTCAATTGGCTCCCAAAGCACACGAATGCAGCTTCCTCCATGACATGGTCAAATTTGTTCTCATCATCTAAGAGACCCATCTTCTTGCAGACCTCTTGATAGGTGGCCTGCACCTCTCATTCGAAGGTGCGCATGTCCTGGAAGCTGGTTGCATTCGCTTTATGATACAGGAGCATCCGCAAGAAGTACAGCTCTGATTGCCTTGCATTAAGAGTTATAACAGGAATGCACCCAATCATGTCACTGCAGGCAGTGGTACTGTCATCCTGCAGCTGGTCCAGTCCATGGTGTGCATCCTGTCAGGTTGGCACGGCACCTAACCCAGCTATTACGTTCCCACCAATAGTGTTTGTAGACGTCAGGGTAAAGGATGGTCCGGGCTTCTGGATCATAAATGCACCAATAGGCTTCAGAGGCACTGATGTACTTCGCATTGACAAAGCGCTCAATTTCATCATCGGTTATGTCCCTTTCCTGCCCATTGCTCAGTCTCATCATGACACGGTCACTTCCCTTGGTGATGTATTTGTATAGGTATTTCACCGCAGACACTGAGTGCACCACCTCCACGTTGATGTGTGCATTATATTTGAGGCCAAGAAATGGGTTGTAAGGGACAACCCTGCTGTTATCCTGAATGAGAACATTCCCATGCACAGTCTTGGTGAGCTGCAACAGATCTATGTTGATACTCTGGTAGGTTGAGTCCGTTAGCACTGTTGTTGGCCTAAATGGCTTTGGGAATTTTTTCTCACATGACCTGGCAGGGCCTACACTTCTCATGCAAGGGCTGATGGATTCAAACTCCCACATGGGCCATGGATGTTTTGCTTGCTGATGACACCCCACAACTTGACATTGACCTCCTTGTCTGGAATCTCAGCTGAGACAATGCGATCTAAATCGGAGGGCGTGCGTGGTTTGTCTGCATCACTGAGAATGAGAAGGATATGACAGTGAGGAAGTCCCCTCTTTTGGTCCTCTTTCATGGCAGTGAAAGCATGCACTCTGCCAAGGACATGCTTCTTGGTCAGGTCATCCAGCAGGGCCTCCAGTTTGATGTGAAAGATCCTCACACATAGGTCTGGCCTTTAACTTGCCTGCTCGCCACGGAACAGCGAATTCTGGATCTCGGCACTGCAATTCTCTTTCTTGTAATTTTCAATTGTTTTACGCAGCTTGCTTAAATCAACAGTTTTAGCAGGATTTTCTGTATGTGTCCTTGAATGAGTCTTGCTCCTGTCCTGGTACGTAGTCAAACACATTGACTTTCCATACCAGCACTTCATGTATGACACATTCGTCCTTAGCAAGTGATGCCCAGGTGTGAGCAGATGATTGAGGTGGAACTCAGTGCTGCCAGCAAGGACACCGAGTATTTCAAGCTTTCCCCACACTGTAAGATTGATGCAGTCAAAATATTGACACTAACATGGGAAATGGCAGTTTTCACAACACGCTTCAAGTGCTCATTGTGCAGGTTGACTGGAATATCCCTCTCAGTCTCTCCTCTGGTGTCGACGGTTCTACTCCATGTCACCTTGGCAGCAACACAACGAGTTGTTGCAGCATTTACAACTGCGTGGAGCAAGATGGCTTCCTTTGTGTAGTTTGAATGACCAGCTGTGTGGCAGTAGATCAGCATTGACTTCCAGCATCACAAAATTCTCAACCTGTCTCCTTTCTTGACTGCATCCCTGAGCTCCATGTGAAGCATCCTAGCACTGAGTACAGCTGCCACATAGTTAAAACTCCATCCCTGCCTGGCTACTCTGCGAATTGCCTTGGACACCACACATGGTCCGTGTCAGACGATGGTACCTGGTAGGCTACGTGATAAAGATGCTGTTGTCACTGCAGAGCCTAAATGACAGTATGAGTGTTCTGTGGCGATTCTACTGGTGTGATGGTTGAAGCTTTGGTGGAGATCAGTGGTTGTCTCTTCCAACAAAGTACAAGCAAACTGCCTTGGAATTGTACAGTAATTGTCAACAGCAGCCTCCAATTCAGCCTTCAGCCGGTTCCATTTGTTGTGAGGTGTGCTGCTGTCAGCTATCAGTGCATTCCTTGTTGGCCGAAGTTTCAGGTCCCTCATTCCGAAGTGATGCATGACTACTGCCACTATGTGGCATTGCTCAATGAGTCTCAAGAAGTCTTTGGCTTCATTCACGTTTACCTCAACTTTCACCTTTGCACTGACCTTGCGGCAATTTATTAGGCTATGGGACTGTAGTGCTTCATCTATAATTCCGTTTGTTTTGTTTGCTTGTATGTAATTCAAGTGAAAACTGTAGCACAAAACTCCGCCCTTTTCAGTTTGATTTGCTGCACACTGATGAGTGTGACATGTTGCTGCTCAAGGCCACACTTTAGATGAAGGAGTGTGCCTCACCAATCCTCTGGTTGCTGTTTCCTTCATTTTCTTGAGCTGACAGCTGCAAGCAATAGTACTTGAAACCCAGCCATTACATTCTTGCTGTTGGGGGCTTTCCCTTTGCTGTAGGTGTTTCCCCCGCTTCAATGGAACGGTCGCATTGGCCAGAAGTCACATGCAGAGCCAACGTGTGATGTCCAAGTGAACTGCTTCTACCCATCACCAGAGGGAGTGGTACCAAGACACATGCCTGCTCTGGACGGTAAGCAGTAGTATGAATGTGATAGACCAAATGATCTTTGTTAGCTGGGTACCCAGTTATGTAGTTTGTACCATTTTGCACGGTACAAACTGATAGCAAAGACCTGTGTATGTATGGCAAATAGTCCTCCCTAGTGAGCTTCTTTTGTTATGTGGTTTGCTTTGAAAGAGTTCTCTTGTGTATCTACTGTATGCAACATGTTATGAGTCTCTGTGACATTATGGAAGGTGCAGTACTGTAGAAGAGAGCAATTGTTATACAGTGCTACATTTCAACCGTGAAGGTCTTTGTCAGTTATATAAGCAGTTACATCATCCCAATTCCATTTCTTATTGGCTACATATCCACTTCTGTTCTCTATTATTCTGACAGCAGACAGAGTGACTTTGCTCCATTTGTAATTATGTTTGGATCTTCATGGATGGGGAGGGTGCAAGTGGGAGTAACCTCAAGTGTCATTCACTCCACGAGGCTCTGTTACCTCCTTTTCTCCTCCTTTCTCCCGCAGTTGTGTGTCAGATGGAGAGCAGTGGGAAGTGGCCAGATGAGCTTGCTGCTATTTCACAAGTAAAGACAGCGTTCTACTGTGCAATGGCAGAGCAGCTTAGGTCAGAGTGCAAGTTACTGACTTCACCAACTGGAGACTACGTGGATGTGCTGAAGAGAGGGTTTGTGTTTCGAGTGAGGATTGCATATGAGAGGGAAGTTCTCCTCATGAGGGACGAGTTGAAGTACAAGAGTGGGGAGGAGGGGAAGGAGTTCAGGACTGCTGTGCGGAGGGCAGAGAGAGATGTGATACAACGACCTAAATTGACGTCTGCACTTGCTGGGTATGTACAATACAGTGGTAGCAAGAAGTGTGTGTTGTGTGTGCATGAATAGTATGATGTGTGTGAGTAGGTGGGCGATTGTGGATGTGTACATGTTTGTTTGTATGCATGTATGTGTGTGACTGTGTACAAGTGTTAAGTTGTGTTCCAAGCTTGTTGAGATCAGTTCAGCTAAGTTGCATCACTTGGAACTCTCAAGGAAACCATGCACTAGCGAAGGATTTGGTTGCACCAAATGTTTAGTGGCTGACTGCTGCCAGTTTCAGTGGTCAAAGCACTAGAAAGGCATCTATCAGTTTATCGTAACTTCCTTGAAGACACTCATTGTCACAGACTTGTCTGATATTGACATCAGCTATCCTGTGTACCAGTCTGTTCAACCCTCTCCTCTGTCAAGCTTTGTTAGTGCATGTGTCATGTGTATTTGCAGGTACACTGTAAGATGTGTGCTTGTAGCGCATGCATGCTGTCCGTCTCCCACACTCCAGGCTCCACCACCGCTATCCTGCGTTTGGTGGAAGTGCTCGGTTGGCCAAGCGCTGGATCTCTGCTCAGATGTTTGCCAACCACATCTCAGAGGAGGCTGTGGATCTGATTGTGGCATCCATTTTTGTCAACCCCGCCCCTCACACTCCTCCTGCCACACCCACTTGTGCTCTTGTTAGGTTTTTGAAGCTCCTCAGCACATTTGATTGGCAGTCCACTCCTTTGGTGCTGGACATCAGTAATGAATTGACTGGTTAGTGGGGTACAGTGGAACCTGTCTAAGATGGTCACTGTGTTAGGCAGCCACCTCTCTGAAACAGCCAGCCTCCCTGATCCCAAATAGCACTAAAGCATTGCAATCTACCTCTGTAAGCAGCCACCCCTCTATAAAGGTCATTTAGAACTGGCCCACAGGTGGCTGTCTTAGACAGGCTCCACTGTACCACCATTCTGTTATTCAGGCATACGGTAATGTGCTGTTTTATCATGTATGGTTCAGTGTAGCATGGATACTGGAGATCCCATTTAATGCATATATGCACATAGCATGTGTGTACAGACACACACACACACACACACACACACACACACACACACACACGGGCAAAGCATATCCTTATTAAGACAATAGTACAAAAATACGGAAATGGAGTCATTGGAACAAACAGATATTGTCACATGTTGAGGGAAACATGGCACAATTTGTAACTGTTTAAATGACTCTTGGTTGGGTTTGGAGTAGTGACAAGGGTTGTGTATGCATATTGCATGGGTTGTGTGAATGCATATAGACATTGTATGCATACACAAACACGTACACCAATTTCATCATTTTCCCTACAGCTGACAACATTTCAGAGATTCAGTCCAATTTCACAGCTCATCGGGAGAGCTTGCCCGCCATGTTCATTGCCACGCCCCTTGAGAAGGCGGAGTCTATTTGGACTGAGCCCCACCCCGCCCCTCCCGTCCTGGCCCACATGAGACGGGTTGCTAGTAAGGCGTATGTTGTACTGTCAGCTCAGCTGGACCCACCCACAAGGAGGAGGGTGGGGGAGGGGGAGGGGGAGGTACCCTCAAAAGACATGAAGGTGGGTCTGATATTTGCATCTTTCTCACAGTCACTGCAGTGATTGTCGTCCTAACAGTGTCATTGTGACATGCATTTAGACTTCCTGTACTGTTTACGGCAGCTACCGTACAGTGCACCTAGTACACCACATCCTGCAGTACTTAGACATAGTATGCATGCACTCTGAGCCCATGCACCTGTCTCTCCTGTTTGGGCTTAAAGATGGGCCGGAGTGAAGTGAACATTTCCTGGGGACCACCCATTTTCTGTGTTTCTGTGTTCAATTTGTGAAAACCAGGAAGATGTGATTATCTCCATGAGGCTAGACTAGTCAGAACACTCTGCCTATTGCTGTGCAGATTTGCATACACAATTTGAGAATACATTTTTGATTTCGTAGCGTATCTTTTTGTACACCTACATAATCATATAGAAACGTGTGCAGGGGTGTATAAGTTACATACTCCGCTGGCTCCAAGGTACTGTTCAAGGTTATTCGATGACTCTCTTTTGTCCTGTGTGTTTCAGCATGTCTTCAGACCTTCCCTAAAGGCATTTGACCTTCTCATTCACCTCCGCTCAAAGCAGCTCTCCCGACGACACCTTGCAGTGGACCCCACCTCCACACCCAGCACCAGCACCCTCCCACCTCACCCTCATCCCAGTCACATGCCAGTTGTGGACTTTGACCCAGTCGCAGAGTATCTCAGGGAGTTGGAGGTGTGTGCGTGTGTGTGTGTGTGTGTGTGTGTGTGTGTGTGTGTGTGTGTGTGTGCTCGTGCGTGTGTGTGTGTGTGTGTGTGTGTGTGTGTGTGTGTGTGTGTGTGTGTGTGTGTGTGTGTGTGTAGGATGTGTGTATGTATTCATGCACTGTTGTATCCTGTTCTTACAACAAATGAAGGAGTCGTATTCTGAGTTTGTGATGTTCTTCCATGACTGCTGGGGTGGCAATGTGATAGCTGGTGTGTGGAGACCGCAGCTGGCACAGAAGAGACCTTTCAAGGTACGTAGGTCTAACGCACTCAGTTACAGCTCCCTTGCTTACAAGAGCTCTCAAGGCCCAGAGCAACGCAATAACTCCCCTGTACATAGAGTATGGCTGGATGTAGTCCATCAAACCTGATTCGGTCCCCTTTGTTGTCATGGATACCAAGAGGTGTATCTGTTGTGTACAGCACTAGTGTGGTTATCCCGTGCCTTTCAAGGAATTAAGATGTTGTGCTTATGTCTTATGCAAGGGAGAAATGAATGTCCTTCTCTGGTGACAGACTTTCTGCTTGTTCTAGAAGAGATTTTCACTCTTCCTCAGACTGCAGTGTGTCGTAGCACTCTCTAATACTTGTGTGTGTCAGTTTGTGTGGCTGGTGTGTTGTGAAATCACTTATATTGCTGATACTACACAGTGGTATGTAATGCTTTGTGGTTGTTGTTCTTCTCAACATACAGGTGCTGAAGGCCCACTGCTTGAAGGAGACCAAAACTGGGAAGAAGAGGAAGAAGGTTGGCTGGTTCCCTAGCTCCATGATTGAACACTAGAAGCTGTACAATATTATTACAGTAGTGTGTCTGTACCAGTCGTGTGTGATGCTGTGCGTGTGTGTGTGTATCCATGCATTCACTGTTTGTGAATTGGCCTCAATTGCACATCACGGCTGTTACGTAGTTGACTGTGACACATTTAAATGATTTTGTATATTGTACAGACATATTAAACCCTGGTCACCTTCACTGATTATGCAGCATGGGATTGAGGTGTGTAGCTGTTCAATGCATACTCAGTCACAGTCATCTTTCATTCTTTCATATAATTTATGCAGAGTGAAGGGCAGGAGTACACAGTGGACGTGGTGGCCATTTTGGAAGACTTCAAAGTCCTTGGCCATGGTCTGGTGTCCTCTGTGGAGGTCCTCAACTACCCATTGCCTAGCAACTGAAGTGCCTACACCTTATAGTATACAGACAACAGTGTGTGTGTACACTAACCCTTCCATTGATCATTGGCCTTACAGGAAAATGTTTGAGTTTGATAGTATAACCTTGTATGTATGTCATGTAATGAAGCTTATATGTTCTGGGTAAAAGCATGCAGTGTGGAACCTTGTTCACATTGGTAACCATGACAACAACTATCTATTATAAACATATACTAGTGGACCACGTACTGGGTCACCGTTTCCTTGCTACACTAATGTAGAGCACTGCATGGAATGGACAGAGAAGAGACAGGGATAAAAGGATTAACTTCCAACCAGGCTGTTTCTATTTGGCTATAAGACCCAGTTTGTGTGATATTGTTAGATCCATTATGTTCACATATATACATCAAGGGACATGCATGCAGGATACATACACACACACACACACACACACACACACATGCACGCACACATGAACACACACACACACACATGCACACATGAACACACACACACACACACATGCACACATGAACACACACACACACACACACAAACCATTGTTCCCTCGTATGAAAGCATCACCGTACTTTGTCTTCAGCTGTAAGCAGAGAAAGGCACTCATTCAAACATACACTAAACACCACCGCCACTAGGAGAAGGATCTATTGCACAATATTATACAAGTGCATTCAAAAGTGTGCAAAAACATGTTTCCATGGTAATGCCATACATGCGGCTGATATCATAGATACATGTTTCAGAAGGGTTGGTTCTCCAATACCAGCTTCACAACAGGGTTAAAAACCTTGCCGACGTTTTGACCAGATGCTCTGCTCTTCTTCAGGGCGAAGATCAACCCTGTTGTGAAGCTGGTATTAGAGAACCAACCCTTTCTGATGCCTGAGCCAGCTGAGAAGCCCTCACTTTGATACTACATGTTGATATCAATCCAGGACATACCACTACTACCTCACTACACATATCTGTCACTGTCTGTGTTCTGTGAAGGCCACTCAGACCTCAGACCTCGTGTGTCTGCACTACCCAACCAGCTGTAGCTAGTGCGCTACTCTTCCCACTTCACTCCCTCACCTGTCCATTGACGTACTCCTCTGTTTGTTCAAGGGCTATATTCATGTAACCATCTAGGCACATAAGGACTCCTATATGCAACGCACAAGACCACACAACACTATGACATACGCGAATGTGTTGAAGAAATGTGCTAACTGCCTTATTATGGCACCTGTCTGTGATAACACCCTACCTCTGTAGTCCACGCCAGAGTTTAGCTTCACGACTACCGGACGTCCAATGATTTGCTTCAAAAAGTCGCTCGGTGTCTGCTTTTTGCTCATTCTTCACAATCTACTTTTCTTCCACGTGGATACAATTTTCACGTGGACAGTGCTAATCACCAAACTTTTGCGGGTTGTTACCAAAACAACAAAAATTTGGCCCGTCGCCAAAGCAAACACAGCAGTAGGCGGATAGCAGTGGCGCGTCAAGGGCGACGGGACGAAATGACTCTAAAAGAACTCGTCAGCCTAGCCCAAGACGGCTTAATGCGAGGAGAGCTGCAGAATGCCTTGGAGAACTTTCAGGCTGCCGTGGACTTCTGTTCAGAGCATGCTGTGGAGTCAGAGAAGAAGCTACCTTGCCTTGCGAACACCGGCGCCTGTCTTGTCACGTTGGGGCGCTACGAGGAGAGCCTCAACTACCTCCAAGAGGCACTGAGGCTCGTCGAAGAGGTGCACAACCGTGGAGATCCGCACTCCGGGACCGACGGCCCGGCTGTTCCTCCGCTCAACCGCAGCATGTCTCATGAAGGCATGTTAGCCAAAGGCGACATCGCCTACAACATTGCCAACGCGTACATGGGCTTGGAGCGGTACAGAGAGGCCTCTTCTCACTGCAAAATCTCCATCGACTGTTACATTAAGGCCGGAGCCCAGGAACATGCCGCGGAGGGGTTTGTATCCCTATCCCGCTGCGAGCGCCACCTGCAGCAGGCAGAGGGCGAGATCCAGAGCTTGAGGAGTGCACAGCAGTTGTACAGCGACCTTGCTTCCGCAGAGATGGAGGGATCAGTTGTGGGGGAGCTCCTGCTTGCTCTGCTGGCATGCAAGCGAATGGATGAGGTGGAGAGGTGCATGGGGTCTGCCAAGCTGTCCAGCATGAGAATGAAGAAGCCAAGGGAGAAGGGTGCGTACATACATACACCGAGGAACTGATGGTAGGATGCCATACTGCAGGATGGCCTTTAAGTACTGCCTGACATACATCTGGTGTATCTGCTGGGATGTAGCCAGTCTCCTTCAGCTAGTCAGAGCCAAAGCAATGGTAGTGTGTATTTCTGTACTAGTGCTCCTCGTGTGTTCCTTAGTCAGTGTACATGTCCAATGCTCACTGAGTAGAGTGACTGTTATACAGTCTGGATGTATGGCCTTACAATGCATCCAGGGCAGCTCAGGTTCATGTAGTAATCAGACTCTGCAACGTTGCAGAGGCATGTAGTCGTGTGTGATGCATCATTTCATGGTATATTTCTGTAGGCCACCTGCTGATGAAGATGGGTCTCGTGAAGGCCTCACAGGGGGAATTCCTTGAAGCCCTGGAGCACCTTGAGGCGGCTCTCCCTCTTGTGCGTGGCAGCACAGAAGAAGGGAATGGAGAAGAGGATGAAGCTGTCTACTACGAGGCCTCCATTCTGCAGAACATTGGCGCCATATACAACGAGATGGGGAACTACAGCGACGCTGTTGCCTTCCATCAGGAGGCTGCCAAGCTACACAGTGAGTGGATGTGAGTGGATGTGCAGACTTAGTTGGAAGAGATGAACCACTTCATCTGATTATATGTAATTTCGAAATCAATTTTGAATGGTGCTGAAAATTGATCTTAGTTAGGCTTACATTTTCAGTCAAATTACTTCCAATATGACGAAACTGAAAGTGGTGCTGAAGCAGCTGAATGGCAGTGAGACCTGACCCACTGCCAGCTGCTGGAGGCACAGTCATGTGTATAGGTATGTGGCAGCGGGTAGTTAAATATTGGTACTCCTTTGCTGTTCAAGTATACCATATCTTCACATGATGCTGTGTATAGCATTTTCAGATATTGCACACTTGAACACAAGCCAGTTACTCCCTCCCCCTCACCACCTTCTGTCTCTCTCTTCAGAGCAGTATGCTTCTAGGAGGGCTGAGGCACGGTGCCACTGCAACCAGGCAGTGGCTGAGACAAGTCTGGGGCAGTGGGAGAGAGCGGAGAAGTGCTTCCAGCTGGCACTGGAGAGAGGGAAGGAGGAGGAGGATCTGATTGTCCAGTTTCAGGCATTTGAGGGTCTTGGATCTGTGTGCTATCAGCTTGAAAAGCACGATGCAGCCAAGGACAACTTTGAAAATGCGATCAAGTGTCTGGAGAGAATAGGAGGCAATGTGGGTATTGTAAGGGAGAGGGTGTTGGAGAAGTTGGCCGATGTGATTGAAGCACAGATAGTTGCAAAGGAGAAGCAGTTTGAGGGCAACCTCACAGAGACTGGGGACAGCATTGATGGCCTCTCAGACAATGCTCCAACATGGTTTACGACGAGGAAGCTGCAGCCGCTATCCCTCCATGCCCCCCTGATCACCTCCACTCCTATGGGGAGGGGTGGGATAGGACGTGGGACCCGAGCGTTCACTCTGCCTCCTCTGAACCTTGACCACCTTCCGGAAGAGGATGGTGATGATATCATTGATGGCTTGGGGAAACCCCGGCTTAATCCCATTGATGAGGATGCCCCTCTCCAGGAAATGAAGCTAAACTTCACAGCTGAGAGTGTGATGCAGGAGGTGATGGTATATGATCCAAAGAAGAAGACTCTTGCATCTGAAGATGAGCTGGGGAAGACATTCAAATCTCTGTCAGAGTTTCTTACCTCCCCCACCATGGAGAAGATCAGGAGCAACAGGAAGCCACTACGATCTGTAACGCCCATCACCCCCACTGCAAGCGTCCCTGCTCGTCCAGAATCCAGACCAGGAGGAGATGTGGATTTACAAAGAGCCTACGTGGACACCTATGCAGACAGCGACTGCAGTGTGTCTGTCACGCCGGACAGCTTCACTGAGGAGTTTGAAGAGAATGACTCTGCACTGGGTGATGTAGATCAGGTAGGAGTAGGTGGCCGCTCTTCTGGAGGTGCAATGCTTGCTGCTGAGACAAACAGCCCTGGCACATCCACTGAGCATCGCGTTGAAGAAGGTTCACTTGCAATTGGTCCTAACGCCAGGGAACATTATGTGGCCTCAGAGCCTTCGAGGAGCAGGAAAAATAGGAAACAGAAGAGAGAGCCAATAAGGCTCAAGAGCACGCCAGGGGAGGATGAACCAGATCTAGGGAGTGAGCAGAGAAGGGACACAACTAGCAACCGAACACAATCCAAAGTATGCATCATTCTGTAGCAGTTGTCCCACTTTTATGCATGACTCATTGCTCTTCAGTATGAAGCTTTTTTAATACGTACTTTTCAGATTCATGTATTTTGAATGTAAACTAATTGGCACGTGAGACTATGTGTATAAATAGATGTATTGTGCGGAAAAATGGCTGCCTAAGTGGGACAAACGGGAATGGCAGGGTTTTACCGCGACTATGACGCACAGCAGAGCCATTCAACGCCAGAGCGCTCCTTCAAGAGTCCAATAAAAGGAGGACGCGGTCGTCCTGGATTTGGTCGTCACGGATCCGAACGATATGCCGGACTTGGCCTTAGCGACGAGGGCCAGGAGCAGGTAGAACAGCTTTACGACTCGGTGATTCGTTTTCGTGGCAGCCATCAGCTCCCTGAAGCAAGCCAGCTGTTCATCTCTCGTCCAAAGGAAGAGCCGCAACTGAAGAAGTTGAAAGATGAACTAACCACATCCTTGCAACATGGCCAGCAGTTCGACCAGCATCTCTGGGACAGACACGTGCATTTCATGCACAAAGGAGGACTTGTCCTCTCCAAAGTGCGAGCTGAATTTGAGCTGGAACTGTGCACTTCCCATTGGCTGGAACTGCAGCTGATTCTGTGGACCTTCTCTGTGATCCCCGCTGAATGCAGCAAACTCCGCTCGGTTCACCTGTATGATGCAGCAGGGGCACAAACGGCCAGCTTGAACCACTATCTTCGCTCACATCGCCCGGACTGTGACTGGGCATGGAGGGGGATGAGCTGGAACCCTTACTTTGAGGGTCACGACAATGAAGACCTCCTCCTGACTGATCGCTTCATGTATGAGACCAACGAGATGTGGTACTTTGGAGGAGACAACACAGGAGATATTAGGAAGGAGGGAAACAGGGAGGGAGTCAAGGACTTTGCAGAGGCACTTGGTGAAGTGAACCTGGTGGGTTGGGCTGGGGATGAAGATGGTCCTATTCCATTTCAATGCTAATGTCATACATACATACATACGTATGTGCAGCCAAGATGGGCTAACATACAAACTTAAAGACTTGTGATCTGGAGACATGGTACAATCCCTACAATCATATCTACTGTTATTTTGAACAATTTTTAATTGTTGAAATTGAAACTTCACACAGCCTTGCGGTATAGAAACATAGTGATTCCAGAGCTTCTGGGTATTGGGTAGTCTAAACCCCTTCTCCTTCCAGTTCAGAGATTGCTGTGTTCCTCACTCCAGATCACTGCTCTTGGTGACGTACCTGACTCACTGCGACGTTTGCCAGCCAGTGACGCACAGGTGTCTGCTAGTAGAGCCCAGCTGCTCCTAGCTGAGGTGACTGTAGCCCTGGAGCTCTTAGCTGCAGGGGGTGGGCTTGTATTGCTGGTGGATGACTCCACAAGCAGCCACAGTCTGCAGTTGGCTTACCTCCTTGCCTGCTGCTTTCACGAGGTGAGTAGGGAAACACCCAGCTCTTAGCACAAGAGTAAGGTATATAGTGTGTCCGCCTGGTTTCTGCATCCTTCCCGAGGTCTAGTGGTGTGCCTGTGCATTGATCGTCCGTTTAGTGACAACTTAAGGTTGGTAGAACCCAGCATGCAAGTTGTACTGTTGTTGCATCTCCTGTCTTATAGTAGCAGTGTGCAAGTGATCTAGTTTTGCATATAATAAGCCTTTGCTCATTATATGCAAAACTAGCTCAAAGGCTCACAGCAAAGGTAGATTAGATACAGTATCCCTCTATATAGCTATCCTATGAGTGTATGTTTCTTCCCAGCTGTTATGCATGTCTCTCATGTTGTGCTCCTCCCTCCCTCTCTCCCTCCTCTTCTTCCTGCTCTGAAGGTCAGTATTTATAAGCCACCCACTGCGTCCAGTTTTGACCGGCGTTTCTATTATGTCTGTCTGTCCTACATTGGAGCAGACAGCCTTCCTGCCGGCTTCCTCAGGAGACTCACCACCCACTGCAGTAGGTCAACTTGCAGTGTGCACATATACATGTGTGGGGTTAAGGGTGATTGTCATTGTGTTTTAGACATCCTTACTTCTTCACAATACCAACGGGAAGGTGTTCAGGTAGTGAGTGTTCAGTATCACTATACTGTACACTGAGTGACCTCAGTAGCCTGTGGGATTGAATCCAGGAAGTTGGCAGATTTCATAGTAGAGCCAGGCTTGTGGGTTGGCTCAGGACTGGAGGGAAAGGTTTGTGTGTGGGGGGAAGGGGGAAAGGAGATGTGTTGGGCTCGTGTGTGAGGCAGGAGGGGGAGGGAGGTGTTGGGTTTACACAGCTGGAGGAGGAGGGGCGAAGGCTCAGTTGACTCAGGACTCTAGGCTCTGTGTTTAGCTCTAGTCAGATGCCTGTAGTTTCCTCTCAGCCTTTTTCAACCAGATGTTCTGGGCTTCTTCATGGCTTTCACATGAAGAAGACCAGAGCATCTGAGATATTGGCAAGGTTTTAACCCTGTTGTTTTAAGCTGGTAATTGGAGAACAACCCTTTCCTTTACTCTTTACATGCTTTATTGATTATGCTTGTGATCATTTGAACATATCCTTTATGAGTTGACCTGCATGCATTAAGCATCCCTCCCATGGAGAGTTCTGTCCAACTGTTATCATCAACCTCTTCCATGCTGGCTGCCACAGGTTTGGTGAGTCCCTCACGCTGCCTCTTCCCTCCGCACACTATTTCTGAGTCCTTTGTGAAGCAGTACTTGGAGAACATATCCAGTTTCGTGAAGAGCCAGACTGCTGCACTGCATGAGGTGGCAGAGCTGTTTGACAGCATGAGACGCAGGGACAAGGAGCTGGTGAACATGGTAAGAAGTGTGTGTGTGAGTGTGTGTGTGTGTGTGTGTGTGTGTGTGTGTGTGTGTGTGTGTGTACGTGTGTGTCTGCGTCTAGCTTATATTTATGTAAAGCAGAAACAAAGCTTTGAATAGTGTAAGAAAGCTTTGAATCTTTAGGACTTTCAAATAGTTGCTAAGCTTCAAACTTCATCCCAACTCTGTAGTTATGTGAGCACATGTGTCTACTGTACAGTATGTTGTGTCTGTTTGCAGCAGTGACTATGCATCACCCGGGTGACCTGGTGTGATGTGACGGCATTGTCTGTTAGTATGTTACTTGCTCTTCTGCACCAGGTCAAGACACATGTTGTGGACAAGTTCAAGACCTACTGCAAGTTGAAGAAGATCACTCAGGACAAGAGAGTTATCAAACACATGTTCCTCGTTAGTTCACCAAAACACAACAGCTTGACCCTCCATTGCCATGGTTACCTGTTTCCTAGCAACTGATCCCAGTGCAGCCGGTCCTCTGGTATGATGTAGATGGCCTAGTGTGTATTGACATTAAGAGCTACAAGTCAGACAAAGTTAGTTAGCTGCTCCACCTTAGTATTCATGATTATGGTGATCCTACTGCTGGTGCAGCTGTCTTCATTTATCGTATGTATAGTCTTCCTCCAAGTTTCCTCTAATAATACTGTTCATGTGAGTGGCTACTCTGAAACAGTCTCTCTTTGACTATTGCTCCTAGTTCTGAAGATAACTAGCCTGCAGTTCCCAGCAGTTGCTAGCTATAAAAGTACTACTGTTCTACAGCAGATTCCTGTCTCACTGGGTTGGTCCTTCTAGTATGAGCTAGAATGTCACCAGGCAAACTGCTCCTGTTGGCCAAGTTCACTGTTCATGCCACATGTACACTCACGGTGTGACGAACACCAGCAGTGTGATGAAGGCCATGGTGCCATATGCCATATGTATGGTGCCTCTCCTGTGCAGGATGGTAGCCCCTCACACATGAGTATTGCCAGAATGCTGGTGCCTCGTGACCCCGAGGTCACTGTCAGGGCTCCTGATGCCATTGTGTTGTCACTTGAGGAGCAGGTGAAGAGGTGGAACACTCCTGAGGAGCAGGAAGACGACTACTACAGTGCTGTGGCCAAGAAGCTTCGTGTGGAGGACAAGAGAAGTGAGAGGTGGTGGGCAGAGTCTGAATAGCCTTAAGTTCATGTGGTTGAGTGAGCAAATGACAGGAAGAGGAAGGGAGGGAGAGGGAGAGCACCACAAGGTACTTGGTGACCTGTTTTTACTCTATGTGAAGGATATACAGTACTGAAGTATGGGTAGTGAATATTTACTATGAGGAGACTTTCCTGCTGACAAGTAATATGTAGCCTCGTACCCAGTCCCTATTCCATTCTCACTTCCATTTGGGAGAGGAAATTTCCCTTCTGAGTGGAAGTCAGAATGGAAAAGGGACTAGGTATAAGGCTACTAGATCTGGGGCCTGTATTCCTGAATACCCTGTGACTTACACATGTGCAAGCATGGCATGGACTCCATCATAGACACTGCCTCTGTAGAGCATGTGTCCCTTCTAGACTTGTGTAGCCAGACGGCCATTTTGTAGACTCTCCCCCTACCTCAAAGCTCGCCTCAAAGACAGGCGGGGTCTACAAAGTGGTGGTCTGGCTACGTGAGACTTTGTCCCCTGGCACGTTCCACAGACACACTCATTAGTATTTCTGAATGAAATTCAAGATAGTTTGTACAGTGGAGCCTATCTAAGGCAGCCACTTGTGGGCCAGTTCTAACTGACCTTTATAGAGAGGTGGCTGCTCTACAGAGGTAGATTGCTATGCTTTAGTGCTATTTGGGGCCAGGGAGGCTGGCCGTTTTAGAGAGGTGGCTGCCTTACACTGTGACTATCTTAGACAAGTTTCACCATATGTATGTTTTCTCCTACTGTGCCTTGGTCTGAAGGTTTTAGTCTTGTGGTCCGCAAGTTTGTTACAAGTCAGATATTCTGGGAAGGTGGAGTCAACATGGCTGGTCCTCCAGTGGACATTGACCCAGAGTCAATAAAGTGGCTGCAGGTGTGAGGGTATGGGAAAGGGATAAGGATGTGGGTGAAGGAGTGTAAGCGAGGGTGTAGGTGAGGAAATGTGTGAGGGAGTGTGTGAGGGATTGTATGAGGGATGTGGGAGTGTGTGATAGATGAGGGAGTGTGTGACGAATGAGGGATTGTGTGAGGGATGAGGGAGTGTGTGACGGATGAGGGAGTGTGTGACGGATGAGGGAGTGTGTGAGGAATGAGGGAGTGTGTGATGGATGAGGGAGTGTGTGACGGATGAGGGAGTGTGTGAGGGATGAGGGTGTAGGTGAGGGGATGTGTGAGGGAGTGTGTGACAGATGAGGGAATGTGTGAGGGATGAGGGTGTGTTTGAGGGAGTGTAGGTGAGGTTGTGGGTGAGGGAGTGTGTGAGGTAGTGTGTGAGGGGAGAGGGTGAGGGAATGAGGGCATGGATGACGGTGCAAAGGTGTGGTTGACAGAAAAGTTTAGGAGTTAAGGTATGAATGAGAGGAGGGTGTGGGTGAGGGGAGGGTGAAAGTGAGGAGAGAGGGAGGGTTAGGGTGACAAGAGTGTTTGTGGGATGCTGACCATTAGGTGGTGGGCAGAACTCGAGCAACTACAGGAATTGTCGTTATGGCAACCGTGTAACCATGTACATGGAACCTCTCCATAAACATAGGATACCCTGAATAGTGAACACGTAAGTGATAAAGAGTACCACCTGTTGTCTCAGCTACACACAACTTAGTACCAGAATGTACCTTCGAATTATGGACACCTCTTATGAAGGAAAGATAGCTGGGTGCCAATGGTGTCAACTATTGAGAAGTTCCACTGTAGATACACTACGTATGAACTGAACATGGCATTGGAGATGTACCCTCTCCTCATTCTTGCATCGCTTCTCCTGTCACAGGGTCCCAGCCGTCCACTGGAGACAGTGTCCACCAAGCAAGGAGCCCACGTTCGAGAGGTAACTGCATCTCCCTTCTGCCCAGGTAACCTAGCTTGGCGGATGTTCAGTGCGTTGCAGTCATCCTTCATTGATGACCCAGAGAATGGGAGGAGGCTGAAGGAACTGGAGTCCCACTTCAGTGCGGCATACTGGTTTGGGGACCAGAGAACTGGCAGTGAGTTAATACAGTCATACCATCTGTTTGCATGAAAGTTTGAATGGACAACCTGTTTATTGCGCTTACAGGTAAGAGTGGCAGCCATTTTTTGGGCCCAGAGGGTCTTCTCCTGTCCAGTTTAGACTTGTTGGCTGACGTGGTGTCACCATTGATGACACAGTCGGCCTATGGCACTGACCCTCTGGAGTTCCTTGACCTCTCTGGAGCACCCAGCAGTTTCTCCAAGTATATCTGCTTCCGCACTCAAGACTCAGCCAAGGTGGGTACTGCCTGTATACTAGGGGTGCAATAGTGGGTACTGCCTGTATACTAGGGGTGCAATAGTGGGTACTGCCTGTATACTAGGGGTCCAATAGTGGGTACTGCCTGTATACTAGGGGTCCAATAGTGGGTACTGCCTGTGTACTTGGGGTCCAATAGTGGGTACTGCCTGTGTGCTTGGGGCACTGTAGTGGGTACTGCCTGTGTACTTGGGGTGCAATAGTGGGTACTGCCTGTGTACTTGGGGTGCAATAGTGGGTACTGCCTGTGTGCTTGAGTTGCAATAATGGGTACTGCCTGTGTACTTGGGTGCAATAATGGGTACTGCCTGAGTATTTGGAGCTGAAGTTTCGAAAATTAAGGGGGTATACTATGTTGACATGTGGCTTGCCCAATTTTCAGTGGGGCGAGATTATAGCAAAGGGGCAAATGTCCCCCCACCCCCACCCCCTAAATGAACCCCTGTACGTACCTGTGTGTTTGGAGCACAACAGTGGGTACTCCCTGTGTACTTGGGGTGCCATAGTGGGTGCTCCCTGTGTACTTGGGGTCCCATAGTGGGTACTCCCTGTGTACTTGGGGTGCCATAGTGGGTGCTCCCTGTGTACTTGGGGTCCCATAGTGGGTACTCCCTGTGCACTTGAGGTGTTTAGTCCCAGTGGTGGTTAGTTCCTGTGCCCTTGGGATACACAATGCTATGCTTCCAGTTTTATACTGCCCAATTGCAATTCACAATCAGCATTATGTTGAGGAGCAAGTCTGGTATATAATTAGCCAATTTTAAATCAATAATTATTATTGAAATCTAGCCACTGTGATAGTTACATTAGACTTCCATAGCCAGAATTTCTGCATGGCTGGAAATTTTGGCATAATTTTATTTTGGCTCAAATATGGATTTGGTGGATTCTAGACAACATTTTGAGCTACACATGGTAGGCATGGTAGGATGGGGGGGGGGGGGGGGGAGGACAGTGAATCGGACCAGAGCCAGCAGCCTCCAGACCTTTAGCCGACCCTTTGGCAGCTGAACCACTGGTCACTGCTAACAGCCATTGAATCCATTCCCTCCTTAATTAAGTACCATTGTGGGTGTGCTTTATACAGAGCATCCTTTGAAACTCCCACACAGGGCCACCGACTACACTAGTGTTTCAGTAGTGCACTGATTAGTGTAACCTAAAAGGGTTTGCGTGAATCACGAACAAACCAACCACGCTGAGTTACAATACATTATCAGCTCAGGCATTAATATCCACTTCATAAAATCTAATTACTTTTATTAAACTTTGTAAAGTTAATTGGAGCCAGTTTTATAGTTATTCTATGAGACTTCACATAACAGCCAGACTAGCGGCACCAAACACTTTGTATTGAGGCTTACTGGGAATGCCTTTGTTGACACCACTGAATACCATATCAAAGAGTTCTTTAGCTCCAAGTTCGTTCTCTAGAATGCTTGCACCTTCGGGATTCAGATGAACTGCAATGTCCAGAAAGATGTGTCCTGGGTCATGTCTTGCTGCAAAGTTGGCTGCCACCTTCAGAAGGCTGCGAGCAATGGGAGCACTGTCAGCATAGAAGGGAGCTATGTAGTAGCCATCTTCTGGAAAGCGGGTAGTTCTACTCATTATCAAGTATCCAACCACCTCACCCGTGTTGCCAATGGCAACCCAGCTGCTTTCCTGGGTATGTGATAGCCATGCAGCAAGTAACGCCTTGCACACTTGTGAGGTGCCTAGCATATCTGCACTGTACGCAAACAGCTTCTCAAAGTTGGCTTGACTGGCAGGCAAGATCTGGGCAAGGGAAGATGGAAATTGACTGTTTGCAAGGCCTTCACAGGCAAATGAGGCATCGAATGCATATCTCCTTGATATCCAGCCAGGCATGGTGGGACAGTTCATGTAGGTATGAGCATCTCTGATGTGCTTCGCAGATGCACCATACATAGTCCACTGGTCACCAAGGCTGTCTACAGCTGCATCCCAAATCTTCTGGCCATATCCGTGCCCTCTGTAAGACGTATGCACGTTGACTAAGCCACAATAAAAGCAGTTCCTTTCATGTTTTACTGCACACATACAGGTGATCCTCTCGCCATTCAGTTCACCGATGAAGAAATGAGGAGTAAGACCTGCTGCAAAGTAGCACTCAGCTTCCCTTTCACGTTGTGTAAAACCTTCTTCTGTGGCCCTTTTGATCACCCACTGAAGGTCGTCCAGAGAATTGGCACGTCGGACAACAAATGATTTGTTGTTCTGTCCTTCGTCAGATGTCGTTGGCATGCAATCCCTTTTAGTCACATTACAAGGAACAGAGTAGCAAATGGGCATGGCCATAAGCCTGTTTGGGCTATGCATCTTGCTCGCCATCCAGTGTGTTCCATTGGTCCATCCCGCCTGTGCTGCAAAAGGTGGCACCATGCTCTGCCTAGGTTGTGTCAATGCTGCAAACTTTGGTAGCAGCCTCGAAATCCCGCTGTGTGACCGAGCCCTTAATAATGGGTGACAAGAGCTGATATGCCTAAGTGAACTGGCTGCCTTCCACATTTTAAGTGCCTCTAACGATCAGTCAGGAACTTGGCACAATAGAATTACAGCTGATTCAGAAACAGTGCTTTTTTGCTGGGGAAACTTGATTGCTTCTAACTGGCCAGGATGTGCTGGGCACAGAAATCTAGAGCCATGCTTGGCACAGTCAGGCACGCTTCCCCCATTGTACAGGAAGTAAATTTAACGGTAAATACCTGGATAAGTTGTTTAGGCTACAATGGTACGCAGAAATAGGCAGAAAGCATTATTGTAGCTAGTGTCTATTGTGGTTTCATTGTATTTGTGGTAGATATATATATGTCATCACTGGTCATAGCCAAAACAGCCTTGACCTCAGCAGAGATACTTCACAACAGAATGGGAGTGATACAGTTGGTTTGTGCAGATAGTACAGGGCTAAGACTTGCATGGAACATAGACAGACACGTTAGGCAATATAGACAATATATACAAATTAACACAGACAAGTCAAGTTGCCGAAATTAACAAGGTTGGGTTGAGGGTGTGAGTGGTGCAGGGCTTCAATCAATGAATGGGGACAAGCAAAGTGATCTAGCTTGCATGGCTTTATAGATGTAGAGGGCAGTTTCTTGTATTAGGGCAGGGTGGGAGGTGCACATCAGGAATGTAAATTTTTCTTTATGCATGTATTGTAAATGAAATGACACACGCACACACGCATTTACTATACAAACTAGCTGACACTTCCCTGTATTCCTGCCACATTCGGTGGTCATTCTTTGAGAACTGTAGGAGTATTTTCCAGAATCTGCCTCTGAACCATAATAGGCTTGTAGCTTCATCTTTTCTGCCCTTGTTCACACTTGTGCGTAGGGGTGGGGAGTGGTGCGTTCCGAGTGCCCTGTACGCCAACATGACCCAGAGATGGAACTGTACAACTCATGGCAGACATTCAAGGTCATTGGATCACCTCATGGGATGGATGTTACTAAGAATAGTAACATTATAATGTAAGATTGACTGCATATAATTTCCCCTTGAGGAGCACACTGTGATTTGTATGCAATTCGCTTGGCAGTGTACAAATAGGATAGGCTTTAGGATCCAATGGACACATTACCATGTGATGCCAAAATCTTACTCCATTTTGTACACTGCCAAGGTACTCACGGACTGTGAATTGTGGAATTTAAGGTAGTTGTTTTGCATTCTCTTACATTAGCATCTGTGACCAGCTGAAGAGGGAGTGCCCCGATGGCATCAAGTTAATTATAGGGGATGCCCTGTGTGGGAGTGGCCAAGATTTACCTCCGTCCACCGTGGAGATTCACGCCAAGACCTACTTCCTGTCAATGTGCCAGATTGCGTTGCAGGTGCTAGCCAAAGGTGGCACATTTGTGTGTCGTGTGGCTGACATCCACACACGCTTCTCAGCCGGACTGCTCTTCCTCTTATACCGGTCCTTCAAGCAGGTAAAGAAAAAATTGTATAGACCATGTACCAGTAGTATCATTTTATCTAAAAGTAGTTGTAACTTTCAAGGATTGGATTTGGTTAAGATAGTTTTTCATTCAGGTGATTTTCTTTTGGCGAAGTTGCCTATGCTGCAGTGTTTGTATATTACTGCATATGATAGTAAGTATGTGATTCACTGACAACTTTAGCATGAAGTGGGACAGCTTTGATATAGTACGCTTTGGATGAATTTATGGGCTTTCATATTTAATGGTGAGCTATGACATTTTCTGTCCTAAAACTCCCCATGTGTGATATTTTGGCAGTTTTTCAAAATTTTATGAAATTACATACCTTTCTTGGTTATTCTCACTGTTCTACTCCAATGTGACTAAAGTGTGGTACTCCCGACTATGCCTCTGTTGTAGGTTGCTGTTGTCAAGTCCTTCATGTCCGCCCCTAGCACAGCAGAGAGATTTGTTATTGCAAAAGGATTTCAAGGCATCAAATCAGCTGTTACCGCCGTGAGTGAGGCCCGTCCTTTCTAGAAGAGGAGCTGTAGGTATGGGTGTGTTGGTTGTACCAGGGCTCAGCTAACCTGTAGAGGAGGGCTTATCCCAATTGTCCTAAAGATGTTCAGAATATAAAGAGGTGTTGCTGTAGCTATGCACATGCACACTGTACTTGTGCGGTAATCTTTCTCCATATTTGAAGGTTACACTTGTGTATATGCACTGTGTTTTGTTGTAAAGCCATTCTATGTCCTTTGTGTTAGGTTCTGGAGATAAGCAATGACGATATTCATGACTTGCAGGCAGCTGGTAGCACCCAGGACTTACTGGAGATTGTGCCTATGAGGTTCCTCTTTGGTAAGACAGAAGTGCACATGCAATGTGCTCTGACTGTTTGAAGGCAGAGCTACAGCCACATACATGTACAGTGATATTGTAGAGGCTCATTGTTGCGTCCTATGTGAACGAAAAGGTTTTTGAGCAATTCACACAACATAGATGTCATATAACAAACCAGGACCTTTTGACTCGTGGGTCTTCGTCAGTCTTCGTCAGAGTTGTCCACCTGACGAAGACCCACGGGCTGAAACGTCCTGGTTTGTTAGATGACATCTACGTATGTTGCATGAATTGCTCAAAAACCTTTTCGTTTACATGTACATTATCTGTACACACAAGCACATGCATGCACGTGCAGATGTACACACACACACACACACACACACACACACACACACACACACACACACACACACACACACACACACACACACACACACACACACACACACACACACACACACACACACACACACGTATTGGTTGTAACTGGTAACAACTTGACGTATAGAGGCTCGTTGCTATGTGAGTAATAGTAGGCTTGGTAGACTTTCGAGTGGTAGCAGGAAACAATCAATGACTGTTACAGGACGTTTTAGCCATGAGGGCCTTTATCAACTGTATACAAACGTTACAAACAAACAAACAAACAAATGATTGTATACAGTTGATAAAGGCTCTCACGGTAGAAACGTCCTGTAACAGTCATTGATTGTTTCCTGCTACGTTATGGCAACTTGCTGCTACTAATATCAGTTTCTATTGTTTCTTCCCCTTTTTCACTGTATCAGAGGAGAACTTCTTCCAGTACCTGTACCACATCAATCAGCAGATGGCCAAGAGGAGGTTGGCTGTTGTGACAGCTTTGGAGCACTACTTGAACAATCCAGAGGTGTGTGTGTGTGTGTGTGTGTGTGTGTGTGTGTGTGTGTGTGTATGTGTGTGTGTGTGTGTGTGTGTGTGTGTGTGTGTGTGTGTGTGTGTGTGTGTGTGTGTGTGTGTGTGTGACTGTGACTGTGTGTGTGTGTGTGTGTGTGTGTATGACTGTGACTTTGTGTGTGTGTGTGTGTTCCCTTGGGTGCACCTAGGAAGACTATAACACCTCCTACAAAGAAGACTGAGCCACTCAGTGATTGAACTGTGCATTCAGTTAATGATTAGCTGTAAACTCATCCACTTGTGTCCTCTGTCCCAGGATGTGCCCGTTGCTGACACAATAGATGAGTACCGACCTGGTGTGCTGGAGGTGTTGGGAATCACAGAAATGGCAACATCTACATGAGGGGCCTTGAGCACAAGGGATAACTTCCAATGCAATGAACACACCCTATCCAATGTGCTGTAGATGGACACAGTGTTAGTGAATGGCAGTGTTATAATACTGTACAAAATGAGGGCCTCTGTACTGTACGTGCCACATGCTGCATGATTTATAGTTTGTATGTACGTCCAGTGTAGGGTCCATAGTGTGTATGTCTGCAACATACACGTGCAGTTTATAACAGGGGTAGTGGACCCAGGGCCTTGCCCCTCCCTGCATCTCTGATGACACAGGGGGCCTTGCCATCCCTCCCAATTCTGACAGCTCACAATATTATATATACAGTGAAATCTGTTCTAAAGACAGCTACCTGTGGGCCAGTCCTAACTAACCTATACAGAGAGGCGGCTGCTCTACAGAGGTAGAATGCAATGCTTTAGTGCTATTTGGGGCCAGGGAGGCTGGCTGTTTCAGAGAGGTGGCTGCCTAACTCAGTGATCAGCTTAGACAGGTTCCACTGTAGTTGTTGCAAACTGTCTTTGCCTGTTTTTGTTTGTTAGTTAGTACACTCTACCTGTGTATGTACCTCTGGATTACTTTCAAAAAGGCAAGTTTGCTCAGCAATGTATGGCATTGTATGCATTACATCCCAGCTGCCAGACTAATGCTATCATCAATCTATAATTATTCATGTCATGATTCCATTAACTTCCGCTCCCCTGTAGTATATGGCATGGTATATAGATAAAGCTGCTGTAGATCAATCAATTCACATGTGGATTTTCACATGAATGCTAGTAGCCGCTAATTGGGGCGAGCGAAGCGAAGACCCTCTCATCTGGGTGGTGCGAAAATCGGAAGTTTGGTACGTCGCGGTTGCGCAATAGTTTTTGGTACGTCGCGGTTGCGCAATACTTTACCTTATATGGAACGTTCGCTGCATTGCGCAATAGTTTGCCATCTTTGGTACGTAAGGTCTCTTACGCTTGCTTGCTACAGCCGCCTCTGTGACGGGGTACTTTTGTCTCTTGCGCTGGTGCAATTACGCAGTCTCTCTGGTGCCGGATTTTAGTGTAATCTTCTGCTGGACAGGTGAAGTTGAACTGGCCGGTTTAGCCATACAAGGACTGTATGGGCCAGGTGGGAGGTGTGCTGTTGCTTTGATAGTTAAGTTCTCTTACTCTTGCTGGCTATATTATGGAATTGGACAATATTTAGCACACGGAAGCTGCCAGTTCCTGCCTGTTCAGATGTACAGTTGATTTCAGAATGACTGGCCAACATGGCAAATGGCAAATGACGTGATGTCACAGCAAATGGCAATACTGAACAATAGGCGTGACATAATAGCAAACAGAAAAACTACTAGAGAGTCAAGCCATTTGGCCGTTCTGCCATTTGCCATTTTGGCCAACCATTCTGAAATCAGCTGTAGTCTCCGTCATACCCAGACCTCACCCATCTGCCCGCTGGCAATATTATTATGACAGCATGCGCTACAACTAATTTCTAACTAAATCCTGATTGCAATTGTACGCATGTGTGCATGTATGATCTTGATACTAATAAAAAAAACATTGAGGACAAAAACAAAATAAACTTCCCACTCGCCCCCACAATGCCTTGCATTCGTCTAGTTGGGGCGAGCAAAGCGAAGCCCCTCTCATCTGGGTGGTGCGAAAACCGGAAGTTTGGTACGTCGTGGTTGCACAATAGTTTTTGGTACGTCGCGGTTGCGCAATAGTTTTGGTACGTCACGGTTGTGCAATAGTTTTTGGTACGTCGCGGTTGCGCAATAGTTTTTGGTACGTTGCGGTTGCGCAATAGTTTTTGGTACGTTGCGGTTGCGCAATAGTTTTTGGTACGTCGAGGTTGCGCAATACTTTACCTTATATGGAAGGTTCGCTGCATTGGGCAATAGTTTACCATCTTTGGTACGTAAGTAAGGTCTCTTATGCTTGCTTGCTACAGCGGCCTCTGTGACGGGCTACTTTTGATTCCTGCGCAATTGCTACTACGCAGTCTCTGGTTGGTAGGTAGTTAAGGTCTCTTACGCTTGCTTACTACAGCGGCCTCTGTGACAGGGTACTTTTGTCTCTTGAGCTGGTGCAATTACGCAGTCTCTGGCGCCAGCTTTTAGTGTAATCTTCTGCTGGACAGGTGACCGTCAAAATAGTGAAGGTGAACTGGCCGGTTTAGCCATACAAGGACTGTATGGGCCAGGTGGGATGTGTGCTGTTGCTTTGATAGTTACGTTCTCTTACTCTTGCTGGCTATATTATGGAATTGGGCAATATTTAGCACACTGAAGCTGCCAGTTCCTGGCTGTTCAGATGTACAGTTGATTTCAGAATGACTGGCCAACATGGCAAATGGCAAATGACGTGATGTCACAGCAAATGGCAATACTGAACAATAGGCGTGACATAATAGCAAACAGCAAAACTACTAGAGACGTCAAGCCATTTGGCCGTTCTGCCATTTGCCATTTTGGCCAACCATTCTGAAATCAGCTGTAGTCTCCGGCATACCCAGACCTCACCCATCTGCCAGCCGGCAATATTATTATGACAGCATGCGCTACAACTAATTTCTAACTAAATCCTGATTGCAATCGTACGCATGTGTGCATGTATGTTCTTGATACTAATAAAAAAAACATTGAGGACAAAAACAAAATAAATTACCCGCTCGCCCCCACAATGCCTTGCATTCGTCTAGTACTAAATATTATGGATATAGTATCATGAACACTGATTTTGTTCATGTAGCTACAGCTGGATAGCTATAATTCATTTGTAGCCTATATGGCATCAAAAAGGTGTCCACCACAATGTCTGTATACATAGCCATACACTGTATGTGAAGCTGTATGTTTTTGGGAGCAGTGTGTGGGCATGCTGTATGCATAAGCAACAGAAGCTGATATACTGACTGGTGATAAATGCATTTGTGCAACTTAATTCCCTCAAATAATTGAGGTGTTAACATGGACAAAGTCACATACAGGAATTATTGCAAGACACCTTGCATGCCTGCTTTGCCTAGGAAGGTAGAAGGGATTTGCTGAGACAAGCAGCCAATGAACTCCAAGAAGGTGAATTGGGCCACTTTGAACCATGCGCATGGCCTTATATGTTGTGTGTAGACTACACTTACCTTTAGAACAAGCTGTAGGTTGATTACATTCCTATGTACTCATGATCAGTCTGATTATACTAGTTAGGGCCTCCCAGCCATAGCCTTGGTAACCTTTGTTCTTTAATTGTTCTAGGCCATGCACTATGTATAAACTTGTATATATTGTAGCTGCATGAGATCAGATTGATTGATGTTGCAGTGAAGTGTCGGGTCGGCTGCCTGAGCGAATTGAGCGAACCCTTACATATGGAATGAGAACTGTAGCATGCATGCACTTTAGAAGTGTTATGTCTTCAGTGGCTTTTAACTACTGGTAGCTAAACAACATATAATTAAAGCTGAGACTCAATGTGAATACGTACAGAGGCTTTTTTGTTTTTCTGTTTTAATTATACTATATAACTTCACCAAGTATAATGAAAGTCACGACTCAGAAGAAGCATAGGTGTAGAAGGGGAAATTGGCACCAGCCAGCATTGAACACATGTAGGGTTCCTTTGGTGACATTGTGCCCTATGTAGATACACCTTACTATGGCCTAAATGCCCTGTAATGATGATGATTGATTGATTCTGCTATGTATAGATCTGTTCATGTTCCATTCGATTAATAATTGCATGCATTAAAATAGACAGTTAATACTTTGTATTATACCTTCAATGTGTGACATTATGTAGCAGTGTATTAGTATACTCTATATAGTGTATATGCAGTTATAAATATAACTGTATTCATTGCTTGCATGGGAACACTAATAGTCATGCATGATATTCACAGTTGTAAGAATGCACCATTCTTCCACCCCTACTGAAGGTGAAGGGAAACACGAAGGAGTTTTGAGTCCCTTGTATCATGAGCTATCTTGTTGCCATGGCCACTGAAGCTTCTGAAAAGGCCCACTCCAACATCACAGAAGCCTCTGAGAGGCTGACCTATGAGGCAAAGAAGCTGCAAAGAGACAGGAATGCACTTGAAGAAGACAAGGGACAGTGGGAGGACAACAAGAGGATGCTGGAAGAGAAATCTGCCTTTGGCCCCAATGTTACTCTGGATGTGGGAGGAATCAGATACAAGGTCTCCAGGACAACCCTGACTCGCAACATTCCTCGCTCTCACATGCTATCCTGCATGTTCAGTGGACTCTACCCACCAGATGAGAAGGAGAAAGGAGATGTGTTCTTCATTGATCGCAATGGCAAGGTGTTTGAGCACGTCTTGGAGTACCTCCGTATTGGTTCTGCTGCCATCCTCCCCCTAAGACTACACCAGGAGCCACAGCGCAGCATCATGCTGTACCAGGTGCACGAGGAGGCAAAGTTCTTCCAAATACCTGAGCTCATGAATGATGTCCGCTTGATGGCTGGCTGTGATGGAATCACCAACCTGCAGCAGTTGTTAGTGCCTCCGGCTAACTTTACCCGTGCCACTGAGTACTCATATATGAGTGGTACTTCACAAGTATGGAAGCTAGACCACGGCCCTAACAAGGATGCAGAAATTACAACTGGAGGCATTTACCAACTCAATTACGTATATCAGAGAGTAAGGCTAACATATTCTTTGAACTACAGTCAAGTGTGCTTCAATGACAATGGACGCTTCCGTTTCTGTGACCTGAGCGGGGTCACATTCAAACAGTGCAACTTTTCCCCTGGGTTTGACTTCACAGGGTCCATCATGTGTGGAGTGAAGTTCGAGCGCTGCACTGGCCTGGTGGAAAATAAAGTTCGCTTTTCCGAAAAACAGCTAATGGAATCGGACATGGATGAGGAGCTGGTAGCTGCTCTGCGTGAAGCTGGGTGCATTTACGCTGAGAACAAGGAGATTGTTACAGAATAACACTAGTGTGTGGAACGTTCGGAACAATACAAGATAGCTAGATTGTGGATATAACACCATATTCCATGTAGCCTTCTGCAGTAGAAGTGGACAGTTGTAGCTGTTTTCTTGCACAAGTAATGAGACGGTTGCATTAGCAGTCTGCTAGCCTAGTCCCAGGCCGTCCGCGATAATTAGCGGGGGCGGGCCTGGGGGGACGAGGCCTAGCAGTCTGCGTGCTCTTTTGTATGCAATACATGCCCATGTATTTTATATAATACTGGCTAAACAAGCTTCCGGTATATCTCGGGATAGCACAGTGATGAAGGTGAGGCCTTTGTAACTTACTTTTCAGGGTTTCTGTGTTTATGAAACATTCACCGAATCCTTCATTCCTCCATGTCCATCTTCAAGGTGTTCCTGTTCATCTGTTTAATAATCATCGCCAATTGTGGTCCTTCACTCGCGGGTGAGTCATGAAGAGCGCACTAGTGGACGATGCGTTCTTCGCTGGTCTCTAGACTGTAGCTACAGTGGGCATTCGTTGAGGGCAAATCGCTGAACAAGGTAGTGAGTGCATTTAATTCCACTGCACTTATGTAGTATGGGCCTTAGGATCGAGTGGGAGGCAGAAACAGTCGACGTGAGTTAACTGTGGCCGAAGTTGAATGATGTAGCTAGTTTGTTGCAGCGCGCGTCCAGTGGTTCCCGCCAGCCTTTGCTGCCTTTGGGGCCGACAAAAACGGGCTAGACCCTACATCTTCACTCCTGTGTGATATTGAGTGGTAGCAGCTTGCCTAGGTGACCATGTGATACATGTAAGTACTGTGTGTATGTTCATCTGACACTGTTCTGTTTTACAGTTGAGGGCTCACTGCGTTTGGTGGGAGGATCAGGACCGCACGAAGGACGTGTGGAGATCTACCATAACGGAGAGTGGGGCACTGTTTGTGATGATTATTGGGACATTCAAGATGCTACAGTAGTGTGCCGCCAACTGGGCTATCCCACTGCTCTGGTGGCAGTCCGCTCTGCTGGCTTTGGTGAAGACACAGGAGAAATTTGGTTGGACGATGTTGGCTGTACTGGAACTGAACAAAACCTGACTGACTGTAGTAGCAGAGGCTTTGGTTTGCATAACTGTGGCCACAATGAAGATGCTGGAGTGGTGTGCTCAGGTGAGGCAGTAAAGGGACAGTGTCACCTCTCTATTGCAAACAGCTTAGATTTTGGACAGGCCCAAATGTTCTAATCCAAGAGGGCCCTCATTTCAGAAGTAGATTGTACACATCTCTATGTAGTTGTCACAGCAGACACTGTCCTCATGTACTGGATTCAGGGTGCCCTTTGTAAGGAGGTCGCACCATAGCAGGATGAGGCTTAGTATCAACTTCACACATGTAGCTAGCTAGTTGTATTAAAGTGAGTATCTAAAAATACCGTATGGCTCAATATTTTGGCAGGAAAGCTTTGGCATATTGACAGTTTGGAGAGTATAAATCCACCAATATTTTCAAACACTAAAGTTCTGAATAATAATTGTCATTATGACATGAGGCTTGCCTGACCACCAAAGTGTAATTGCCAAGTGCCATGAGTTGAGCCAACCAAGTGCATGTAGTCTCGTCCCCAGCCTACTTCCGGCCACCATTTTGCAATGGCCCGAAAGGTGGTCTGGCACATTTGCTTGATATTTTGATACCACCCTTGGGGTGCTTGCCAAGATGTTGGCAAGCACCTCCATGTCTTGCGATACGCAATGTAACAGCTTCATTCGCTCACCTACGTGAGTTGTATTTGGGTATTCTATCAAATGAAACCAAATCTGCACCCAATTTGACCGCTTCCACAATTTCAAAAGGTGGCCTGGTACAGTTTCTCAATGTCTGTTACCGCCCCTTGAGGCAATTCTGGCAAGCGCCCCAATCCGTGCATGTGTGTGATGCTACATACCGAAAGTTTTCAATTAATCAAAAAATCGAGCAAATGTTCCAGATCACCTTTTGGGGGGTTGGGAATGAGACTAACCACCAAATGCGCCTCCACCAAAAGTATCCAGCCATATACAGTTATGTGTATGATGTGTGTATTACCAGCCATGCAGTGTGTTATCACTGCTAATTTTCCCCCATTCTTATGTTGTGTATATGCCATGTGCATATTCATATGTCCACCTCTCCCCTTCTGCTTTCTTCTACCAGCAACCACTGCTGCTGATGACTGCCCTACCCTTCACACTCTGTTTGGGGAGGCCTACCAGTCTGGGAAGAGAGTGGGCTATGACGACCCTTATGACTGGCTGGTGACCTATGGTTACGGAGTCTACATACCTCAGTGCCTGCAGAATGGCTCCTTTGCCACTGTCCAGTGCTCCAACATCAGTCTGCCTATTAACACTACTGCCTTGCCCTACTACTACTCCTCCAGTTCCCGCAGCAGGTACTGCTGGTGTGTGGACCCTGCTACAGGGATAGCCACCACTAGTGTGTATAGATATGACTCTGTGCCTTCTCCTGAGGAGTGTCCCTATTTCAACACCACTACACTGTGCCAGGTGAGGGAGTATGTCTCTGTGTGTAGATCTGTTCTCTGCTGTGCATTCTTGCATGGCGAGAGTTGTGTAGGATTGCAATCAGAGATGTCAAAGTGGTTACGTAATGCAGCAAGTTGTGATAGCAGTTCTAACACTGCGCAAACAGGGAGCCAAGGACCCTCCTGCCTGCGTACTGTACCCCCATGACGGATGTGTGGGTGATGGTAGACTGTAGTACTGTTGTTAGTGGTCAGCATCTTCCTCCTGGTCCAGTAGGGACTATACACATGCATATACAGTACTGACTGGTTGTCAAGCACACCCTTTTATAAGCGCATATCCTCTGTTAAGCACATATTGCTTTACCGTTTCTCACCCTTTTTGTTAGGCTCCTAGTGATTTCTGGGGTTCACCCATTCTTTGAGGTGCATAAAAGGACTCCCTGGTAGACTAGCTACTTGTCTCAAGTGTAATGACTACAAACTAGTAAAATAGTGCTTTAATGGAAACTCACATACTGCGCTATGTGGCAGCCATCTTAATATGACATTTGCATGTAATTACGTATATGTAATTTCTTGACCATTCGTATGTTAAGTGCATATCCTTTATTAGGTGCATATTTCTATCCTACCAGAGCTATATATAGGCGCATACAGTTAACAACCGATCAGTACGGTATGGTAAGAGCTGTGATGTGAGGTTTATACTTGAATTTACGGATTTTGACCTTTTGAATTCACGGTTGCTGGACATAGCGGTGTTTATGGATGAAACATTGCATGCATGGAGCAGTAACACTAGTACAGTGGTTTCACGATTTCTAGTCCCGATTGACATTTGCGCATTGCACTCAATCACATGAGTAAAGTATTGAATTGATAGGCTCGCACGTGCTACAATCTGTGTGCAAGCCCATCGTTCCATAACTTTACTCACATGATCGAGTGCAATGCACAAATGTCAATCGGGACTAGAAATCGCGAATCCACTGTACTACCTTAAGACAAGAATCACTAAAATTGTACTCACTAATTTTTTGTACAGATGAAACAATTCGTTATTCTCAAAAAACTTGAAAATTGCTAAAATTATTACCTACACATTCAGGGCTGCCGCTAGAATATGTAGCCCTAAGTTGAATCACGTTCATTCTCACTAGTAACGAGTGCATTAGGTAGATTATTTTATCATAAAGGTGACAGGAAAATGGCAGCTGCTTGTGAGCGGTTAATGCTTGTTATGAAAGCTTCAACTAAGAAGATTGTGCTTTTGTCATTCTCGCAGGGTGATAGAGATTATTACTACACAGATGAATCTGCTTGCTCAAGCCTGTAAGTTGTCATGCAAGCACAGCAGTGTACATTTGGGGCACTCTCTACATGCAGTCATTGTTATGGTCACTTGATGAGTAGCTGTGTGCATTAGGCAGTGTCAGTTTTTGTGTGGTTGTGGTTGTCTTTCTGCAGAGGATGCGAACCTGGGGTGCCATCATCTGGCCCTGTCATTTCATGTTCTGTTCCATATTGTGGTCCCTATGTGTCTCCGGTCTACAGTGGCACTGGGTGTGGCTGTGGGTATTGTCCACCTGTTGTGGGACTGACTCGTAAGTGGTCCTTGCAAGAGTGTACAAGTACTGTGATAGTAACTGGTGCTTGATGCTGTTCTTCATCTCCCTTCCTTCAACTGCCTCCACCTGTCTCCCTCATCTCCTCCTTCCCTCCCTCCTCTGTCCTCCTTCTCTCCCTCATCTCCTCCCTCACTCCTGCCCTCTGACCTCTCTCTCCCCTGTGTGCAGCTGCCCAGTACATTCCATTGTCAGTTGGACTCACTGCTCTTGTCATTGTGCTGGCCATTATTGGAGCTGGACTGGGGGGCATTTGTTGTGTGGTGAGCTCCTGTGTGTGTGTGTGTGTGTGTGTGTGTGTGTGTGTGTGTGTGTGTGTGTGTGTGTGTGTGTGTGTGTGTGTGTGTGTATGTGTGTGTGTGTGTGTGTGTGTATTATGTGCTGGGTTGTGCTTGCATACACTAGGTACCCCACTCTATATCTGCCATTCCAATGTCCCTCCCTTCTTCCCTGCAGTACAAGTGCTGGCACCCTGAGAGGAAGACTACCCACAGAGTGAATGCTCCTTGACAAAGGCTGGAAGGCATTCTTGTCGACACTACATCTCTGTGACTTGCAGCTGTTCTTTGTTAAAGCTCCTGTACAGTGTAATATATCATACATGCATCCAATTTGTACACACTGTGTAGAAATCACTACTGTGTAGATGCCAAGCAGGGATTTTTGTACCTGTGTCATCTTATACATACACATTTATGTTCTTACACTTATTCGCTGGGCATGCTACGTATTGGCTACAGTGCACATTGAATGTATTGCTATAATATAGCTAGTTCATGTAGGGTTCATGCCTGCCTCAACATGCAAGAGCATTGCTGCCCTAAGGTCTCCCCATGCAGCCTGGTACTATAAATTTATATGCACCAATGCTGAACATTGTAATTAATCGTTTTGGTGCACTGAATTTAAGGATCACAGATATTGCAACGAACAAGGGTGTGTGCTTCATTTGTATGCAAAATATGCCTATGTATTTAGTATAATATTCAACGATAATATCGAGTAAGAGCTCGAGTAGTCTGGCTTGCTAGACCGTCCCAAGTATATGAGCCAGACTAGAGCTCGAGTAAACAAATACATCCGGTATTTCGACAGCAATGATGAAGGTGACGCCCTTGTAACTTACTTTTCAGGGTTTCTGTGTTTATGAAACATTCACCGAGTCCTTCATTCCTCCATGTCCATCTTCAAGGTGTTCTTGTTCAGCTGTTTAATCATCGGCATTTGTGTCCGTTCCCTGGCGGCGGGTGAGTTCATTGCGTGTATGATCAGTGGCTGTAGTCTCGTCCCCCCAGTAGAGCTACGTGGATGTATCTGGGTACATACGTGACTAGAGGGGCCATTCGTTGGAGTCGGTGGTGGAGTAACACAGCAGTATATACCAGTTGATAGTGCTGTGCAAATGGAGTGACCGAACACCGTCGACACTCCTTTGGTACCTGGTCAGGTGTACCACTCAGCTACATCGATTGGAGATGGCTAATCTTCTAATAATAAGTTTCTAGGTAGCTAATATAATCAGCTGCGTACGGCGGCAACGATTTAATAGTCGCTTGGTCCTAGTGCTCATTGGGACAGCTAGATTTATAAGCGTTAATTGCAGGCTACTCTCCTTCAGTCTCTTTTGTGATTCACCCTCGTACATTTGTGCAGTACATGAATAGCGGGCGGGTTCCAGCTGTGTATGAGTGTAGATTCGTTTGACACTGTTCCCTTATTTTACAGTTGAGGGCTCACTGCGTTTGGTGGGAGGATCAGGACCACATGAAGGACGTGTGGAGATCTACCGCAACGGAGAGTGGGGCACTGTGTGTGATGATTATTGGGACATAAAGGATGCTACAGTAGTGTGCCGCCAACTGGGCTATCCCACTGCTCTGGTGGCAGTCCGTTCTGCTGGCTTTGGTGAAGGCACAGGAGAAATTTGGTTGGATTATGTTGACTGTACTGGAACTGAACAGAACTTGACCGACTGTGACAGTGATGGCTTTGCATGGAGAGTTTGTCGCCACAGTGAAGATGCTGGAGTGGTGTGTTCAGGTGAGACGTCAGTGTAGGACCTTGCCGTATACAGTGTAAGTCCCTTTGTGTGTGTTCTTCAGTCCCTGCACTTTGTTCTTTTGTTTCTCCTCTATATTACAGCAACCACTGCTGCTGATGACTGCCCTACCCTTCAAACTCTGTTTGATGAGGCCTACCAGTCTGGGAAGACAGGGGGCTATGGCGACCCTTATGACTGGCTGGAGACCTATGGTTACGGTGTCTACATACCTCAGTGCCTGCAGAATGGCTCCTTTGCCACTGTCCAGTGCTCCAACGTCAGTCTGCCTATTAACACTACTGCCTTGCCCTACTACTACTCCTCCAGTCCCCGCAGCAGGTACTGCTGGTGTGTGGACCCTGCTACAGGGATAGCCACCACTAATGTGTATAGATATGACACTGTGCCTTCTCCTGCGGAGTGTCCCTATTTCAACACCACTACACTGTGCCAGGTGAGGGAGTATGTCTCTGTGTGTAGATGTGTTCTCTGCTGTGCATTCTTGGCATTGTTGCATACATAAGCTGGAATATGATGATGTAACCTTAGTCAGGCTACTATGTACTTTAGCAGGTACTAATGGTGATGAACACGATATTGAGCAAGCGGATGTAGCATAAGAACAAAGTTGTCGCTGGACGTCAAACTCAAAGGTCGTCACTTCATCAACAGTAGAATGGTTTACCATTGATGAAGGCCTTTGGGGCGTGCTGCATTGCTTGCAGTCTGCATTGTTACTGTGGATGAATGCACGTACACTTCCACCTGATCCAGTAGGAGATATACTCATCCATGAATTTAGTTACCTGGAATGCTAATACCATGTGGCGGTTTTCTGTGACCTGACCAACCATGGAAGCACTCATAATCAGACATTCGTAACACTTAAAGCACACAACAAGCATGCATCATACATGCAGTCATATCAAAAATGTAATCACTATTTTGATTGATACTATCATATGTAGATCTTTCTGGATGATCTACATATATGGTGACATTGTGATTGTTGGTACTGTTATGATAGTTTAATTTATTATAATGGTAACTGTTTGTGACCATCTAATGTCTGCTAAGAAATACTTAAGGGGTTAATTAAGATTAAGGTTTTTCAAGCAAGTGAAAGTGAAGTACAAAAATGTTAGTTGCTATTGCATGCCATATTGATTGTTCACTATTGGCAACTTTCATCCACTTGTTACTTATAGTCGTGCATTAAGAGTACAATTTTAGCTGTCCCTATGTATTGTCTGTGCAGTACTGTGTTTCTCTTCTATGAAGTGTCTGTGATAAGAGGCAGGTGTAGGTTTTGGAGTTTGAAGGTGCATGTGCTACGTACCTGTATTGTTTCTGTCTTATATATAGTAGCGAGTTCATGTTATGTACTGCCAGGTAGATTACGTGTATGTGACTGCTTTTCTATTACACACACATACACACACACACACATGCAGGGTGGAAGAGAGTCTTATAGCATTGATGAATCTAGCTGCTTACCTACATATCTGTAAGTTGTCACTTGTATGCACAGCAGTGTGTCTAGCCACTCACCATTCACTGTTATGAACCCAGTGTGAACTAGTGTCAGTTGGTGTACTGTCACTTCTGCAGTCAGTGCAGGCCTGGTGTGCCGCAGTATGGCCCTATTGCCTATCCCCTCTCATGCGTTGTCCTAAACTGTGGTCCTTATGTGACTCCAGTCTATGATAGGTGTGGCTGTGGGCGGTGTCCACCTATTGCAGGACTTGTCCGTAAGTTCCCTGTTGGAGCATGTATGAGTTCCTCAGCAGTAATTCTGCCACATGCTGTACCCCTCCTTCCTTTCTTGCTCTCTTTTCTTCTCCCTCATCTCCTCCTTCCCTCCCTCCTCTGTCCTCCTTCTCTCCCTCATCTCCTCTTTCACTCCTGCCCTCCGGCCTCTCTCTCCCCTGTGTGCAGCTGCCCAGTACATACCATTGTCAGTTGGACTCACTGCTCTTGTCATTGTGCTGGCCATTATTGGAGCTGGACTCGGGGGCATTTGTTGTGTGGTGAGCTTCCCTGTGTGTGTGTGTGTGTGTGTGTGTGTGTGTGTGTGGATGTGTGTATATGTGTGTGTGTGCATACTACATCCAACACATGTCCCTCCCTCCCTTCTTCCCTGCAGTACAAGTGCTGGCACCCCGAGAGGAAGACCTCCCACAGAGTGAATGCTCCATGACAAAAGATGAAAACACCCAGTGGCCTGGATCTCATGTAACTGCATTTCATAATCTGCCACGAAGCATATGGAATATGACATGTATACAATTTGTGCATCTTATAGTATTATCAGAATAGCCAGCACTGTCGTTGACGTGCAGGGAGAGCTGATCTTTGTAGCTCTATCTATACCCCATGTAATATACATTATTATACTGTATACAGGGCAAGGTGTTATGCATAATTTATATACTGATATGCAACAGTATACAGCAAATGTACTTTTTGCATGAGTGTATTTACATATTGTGTACCAGTTGGACCACACAAAGCGTGTGGTGTACACGTGATTATTAGTGATTAATAATTATACATTTTTGCTCGAGGCCAAAGTCCCAGGGGAAACAGCAGATGACTCATCTGACTAATTCTGAATTAGATGAGAGTGAATGGTTAGCATTGCTTCTTAATCGCAGTTGGTTTGCTCAAGTTGTTTGCAACTCGACTGAGTCATGCTTGCATTAGTGTAACAGGGTGTGAAGGTCTCGAGAATAGCTGTGACAATTAGTTATCGGTAAATGAATTCTTTCAGCGGTCCTAAAATTCCTTTGCATGAGCTGATCACGCGCTAAAGAACTGCATTTGTATGTAGATTATGCCTATGTATGCGATATAAAAGAATACCCGGGTCTGTACACTAACCTGCAGTGAAGTCGGGCTTCTTGTGATTTTAGCTTTCAACGGGTTTCGTGGTTCTGGAGTGTTCATCTGGTCTTTAATCTATGGCTGTATTCAAGGCGGTCCTGTTCTGCTGTTTAGCCATCGCTATTTGTGGGCTTTCCCTCGCGGGTGAGTCGTAAGACTAGTTGTCGGGCGGGTGATTGTCAATGAGTTGCCATTCATTGAGGCCGGTGGCAGCTGTACAGTTGGTATACAACTTTAGCTACAGTGTGCGTCCCTTCCTGTATGTTCTCCCTACACTTTGCCTGCTTGTCTCCCCTATAGTAGCGACCACTGCTGACTGCCCTACCCTTCGAACTCTGTTTGAAGAGGCCTACCAGTCTGGGAAGAGGGATTATAGCAGTCCCTATGGTTGGCTGGAGTACAATGGTTACGGTGTCTACATACCTCAGTGCCTGCAGAATGGCTCCTTTGCCACTGTCCAGTGCTCCAATGTCAGTCTGCCTATTAACACTACCACCTACCCTTACTACTACTCCAGTTCCCGCAGCAGGTACTGCTGGTGTGTGGACCCTGCTACAGGGATAGCCACCACTAATGTGTATAGATATGACACTGTGCCTTCTCCTGCGGAGTGTCCCTATTTCAACACCACTACACTGTGCCAGGTGAGGGAGTATGTCTCTGTGTGTAGGTCTGTTCTCTGCATGGAGAAGATTTGCATACACCACCTGTGTTTGTTAGTAGTGACAGACATTAGCCGAATGATGTTAGAACTGGTCAATGGGCAGTAATACTGTCAATATCATGATTGGCACTTGTGTTAGCTATAATAACACTGTCGCTATTGCAGGTATATAGAAACACTGTAATAGCATCAGTGTAATAACCCCATTGGGGACAGGAAGATGGCAGCATCTATTGTAAATTGCAATGTATGATGCTTGCACTGGTTATCAATTATTCTAATCACAATTGGTTGTTCTGCACGTAATGAGCATATACATAATTCGATATTGTAACTTTCATTTACCACATCTATCCATGCATGCCACATTTCACTTTCTGGGGTGGACCCCTTCACAACATTACTCCATGTTCCAACCACACCTGCATGCTGTGTTTCCCCTCCTGAGTGTGATTTATATATAGTCACAGTGTATGTTACTATTAAATGTATGTGTAGAAGTGCTCTCTGTTGTCACAATTAGTGGGCATTTATGTGCTGTACCAAGTGTTACAGGTATAATATCACACACACACACATGCACACACGCCCACATACACACTCACTAACACATGCAATTTTGCAGGATGGAAAAGATCGTTACTTTGAGGTACCCAGCTGCATCTCCCGGTAAGCTGTCATGTACATGCTAAACACAGACACTGCCCAGTCTTCAGTATTGGTCAGTAAACATGTCAGTAAACATGTCAGTAAACATGCACATTAGTGTTGGTTGCCATAGAGACGAGTCATTGACTGTCTTGTCCACAGAACATGTAAACCTGGTGTGCCGGACCCTGAATTCTACATTGACTGCTTTTTCCAAGAATTGGACTGTGGTCCTTATGTGACTGCAGTCTATGACGAGTGTGGCTGCGTAGGGCACTGTCCACCTGTTGCAGGACTCACTCGTAAGCAGTCCTTGCAAGTGTGAATGAGTATTTCATTAGTGACTGCAGCTTGGTGATCTCTCCACTTTTCTTCTTCTCCCCCCCCCTTTCAATCCCTCTCCCCCGGCCCTCCCTCCGGCCTCTCTCTCCCCTGTATGCAGCTGCCCAGTACATTCCATTGTCAGTTGGACTCACTGCTCTTGTCATTGTGCTGGCCATTATTGGAGCTGGACTGGGAGCAATTTGTTGTGTGGTGAGCTGCTGCTGGTGTGTGTGTGTGTGTGTGTGTGTGTGTGTGCACTATGTTCCAGTGATGTCCATTAATTCCCTACAGCGCAAGTGCTGGCTCTGTAAGAAGACTGTGAAAGTCTACCCCAAGATCACACATTATGCTCCACTGACAGTGGATGAGAAGAAACTGGTGGATACTACACCTCATGAAACCATGCTTCATTAACCCTTGTACAGAGAATTGTGACACATGACATGAACATTTGAAGCTGCCAAGCACTGGATTTTAACCCTGACATGCTTACATACATAGTTATGTCTGCCGTACTAGATAAACTCTAGCATGATGTACAATCATTTATTCAATCGCTAACAGTGCATTGAATGTTAATGTGCATATAACTACCAGGATACATGTAAGGCAGTGCGTCTATTTGTGACTCAGGATCGGGTGAAAGTGTAGCATGATCGAAGTGCCAGCCAACACTCTTCAGGGATTACTATAGAACCTCAAACTCCTATAAACAGTGCCCTAGTGCTCAGGCTACATGCACCTGGCCCACATATACTGTTCTCGAGGCTACTAACGCCTCTGGATTCTTGCACACTTCCCTTCATCTCAGAATTCATGATTATACAACTCCCCACATGCTGCTGCATGGTTGAGACAGACAGCGGTTGTCAAGTAATAGTATGAACTCCCTGTCAACATAGCTCTCTGCCGCTACACCAGTCAGTGCACAGATCACTGTAACATGTAAGTCTCCAAAGGCAGGCATTCCTGTTATAGTACATAAACATGCCTTAAACCTGTATACAAAATCAACTTTTACAATATAGTATGCATGTATGTATGCATGTATAAAGTTTATGATCATCTGTACAGCAGTAAGTGCAGTGCACAAACTAGATCTGTTCATACTTGGGATCACTTGACCTTTTGGAGCAGATGTAGCAGGTAACCAGGTCGAGGGAGAAGTGCAATCCATCCTGCAGGGGGTGGACAAGCACTCACAGATAGCTGTACAGATACACAGTATAGTACAAGCACAGATGTTTGTTGATACACGTTGATGTGTACATGTGCATGTGTTTCATGGACATCACTGGACATAACATTAGAGCAAGGTTGTCACTGGACAGCTCTCTAATAAGGGCACTTGAGACTCACAAACTGCACCAAAGGAGAGGGAGTTTCTCAGTTGGCTCTTGCATGTGTTAGGACAACGCTTCTCTTGATACCAACTTTAATGGACAAATTAAATTGCCAACGTTTCAACCAACTGCTCTAGCCTTCTTCAGGGCAAATAGTTTTTAATATTTAGTATATATGCACATGTTTCATGCTGAAGAAGCACCACCCCATCTCCTTACAGAGGCTCATTCAAGCAGCACCACATTGAGCTTGGGTAAAAGGAATCCGTATGTAAGTGATTCAATGATATGTCATAGGGGTTCATTGCAATGAAGCCGATGGGGTGGGGAATGGTGGAGTTGACATTTTGACCACAAAGGTCTTTGTCGGCTACAAAATTGCTGTGTAACTGATGAAGACCTATGTGGTCCAAACGTGTTTGCTCGAGAGCCAGACCCCCCCTTGTATGCACGTCATCAACCGTCAGCAGTTCTGGTTGAAACCTACTGTAGGATCTATGCCTAAGCCAGTGTCACCATGGCAACTGTTCCAGTACATTCACCATGTTTCAACAAGGCCTATGAATATAATTCCAACCAATGTCAGATCCAGCCCAACCTTTGAGGGGGGAGGGGCAGTGCCTTTATTAGTTATTGCATAATCAAAATGATTTACTAAAATCTGGCTACCAACAGCCACAAGTAGGAATGAAATTATTCTAGATCCCTTTGCAGTCACACCAGACTCTATCACGCTTATGTATTAAGGCCATGAAGTACCAGTAGATGTACACTATAGAGCAAATTGCTATTAAAAAATACTCTAGTTCTGGGCCAAAAGAAGGGCCCCAGGCCCCCAGTCCCCCCCTCTAGATCTATCCTGATTACAGTATACAGATAGCATACACAGATGCAAGACACAAGTCAGGTAACATGCATATTAAGAGGTATGGTATGCCACAACAGACACTCATCAAACTTCATGCTCTCATACTAACCAGCAGCAGATAAGGGAAACCTTTCCAGAATTGGAAATTGGGAAACAGCTCTGAAGCGGTTCGCTTTCCGCGGATGGCATTGACAATTAGCCCTCCAACTATGTAGACAGGAACCACACAGACTAGTCTAGGGTACAGAGAAGGGAAGCAGTGGAGGTGAGGATCAACACTCTCAGAGGTAGGTACATACGAGCCAACAGTGCATCATGCATACAGCATATAGAGGAGTACAGTACTGCTTAGAGCGCAGCAGTATGACCTGTATGTATGTACTACAATGACTGTGATACTGTAGAGGCTCACTGCTACTGCATAGATAAGGATGGATGACTTACGGCATGGATAAGAGTGGATGATTCTAGAGTGAAACATGTAGGAGAACTAAGCAATTGTTGGACAATGCAGACTTGATGCCACTCTGCCATACAGAAGCCAACCTTCCTCCTTAACTAACAAACCCTCATGGTTGAATTGTCTTACATTCTGTATTTTTCTGCTAACCATTAAGCGATTCACGCAGGAATTGTTTACCCTTGCAATGATCATTGAAGGAAACGATGATGTATGGCATTCTTGTTCTATATACGAATGTAGCAGTTTGTTGCTACACTGACATGACGATAGCTGACTAGCAACCACATTTCTGCACACTTTGGAACATTGTGGCTTAATCACAGAGAGCAAATGTTACAGAGACACTTAGAACATGACTAGCCAAACAAGGAGTCAATGTCATAGAGACTCATTGCAAGGTATTGGATGACCATGAAACAGGCTATTATTGACAGAGTGAACGTAGCAACGGAACAAATTGTAATTGGACGTTTTGGCCATGAAGGCCTTGTTCAACAGTACAACTTCAACAGTAGAAAGAAAGTCTACCGTTACAGAAGGCCTTGATGGCCAAAACATCCAGGTACAATTTGTTCTGTTGTTACTTTCACTCACTTGACAGAAGCTCATTTCAATATCAATGACAGGTGACAGCTTATGCATGTGTACTCATGCTATCCAGTGCTTGATTGCACTGCCACCTGTACAAGTTCTTGCTTACAAGATGATGAGGATCCATCCAACTTCTATTGGCAACTGAGGGGCAGGAGCAGGAGCAGGGGGAGGAGTGGGCGAAACTGGAGCCTCGACACACGCTCCCTTGTACTGCATCACTATTAGAAACTGCAGGTGAGGCAGACAGACACACAGGCACTTGAAGCCAACAGTGCACACAGCAAGTGAACAGAACACACTGTAGTGATTGTAGCACACATGAAACTGTAGAAAGGCTGAAATGCATTAAATACAATCAGTAACAAATTACAAAGATAAAAAATGAAAATAAATCATTAAAAAGCAACAAATAAGTGTACGAAAAGATAGAACATTATCAGACGTCACGCTCGTGATGTCTGTTCAGGATTGTGCCCAGTTCAAAATGGTGTCTCCTATCTTAATGTATTAGGGTGCTTCAGCGAAACTAGCCAAACGGCGATGGCAAAGAACAATTAAAGGCTATGGATTGGCTTATTTTGATGTATTGACGATGGCAGCGTACCCAAAGGCAACCTGGAGTGCACGTAAGAGAGAAGCGTCATAGGCTGCTCGTACCCCATTTTGTCTTTTCATATTCTCCTTCTTCTTCCCACCGAATTTTTGCGCACTCCTAGTGCACGACACAGGGCACCTACAGACCCAAGATGTGTACGAGGGCTTACGTATGGACATGGAGGGCAAATATCCGAGCGCCAGTGGCAATCCAATAAGTACAGCGCTGGAGCGGGTGGGAAGTTTGTCTTCCCCGTACCTTAAGATACCCCAATGCCGCCATTTTGTAGTGCTTGCATGTATGTATAAAGGTCACCGTAACACGGCAGACAGTTCATCTAGAGTGGCATAACTGTGCTCAATGTTCTGCACAGTCTTCATCTAATTTAAGGAAGGGGTATTACTCAGCGCAACTATTAATGTAATGTAGCTATCATGAGTCCTTTGGATATGCAAAAACTGGACAAACTAGTGTATAAAAAATTCCTTTAGAACTAAAAGGGATTTAGGAATTTTTTATACACTAGTACCAATATCTATTAATAGCAAATATTCACAATCACAACTGTAATTGACAGCAACAAGAAGAAGTTGTTAACAATGACAACATGGAAATGAGGTGTGCCACAGACATGCACACTTGAACCACATGTCAACACAAGCCAGTCAGTAACTCACCAAGCAAGGTTCGCTGGGAGGGAAGCCAGCTGATATGACAAACTGGGTGACATTGGTGCCTACGGCAGTCCAGTTTGCCTCAGGGTAACAAACAAGCTCAACAGTGCTGACGATATTGCCTGAACAGTTATTGAGAGGCAAACTACCGGGAAAATCAGCCGCAAAGCCAGTTCTTCCATCAGCTGCATAGGAAAGTAGCTGCGTAGTTAGTTTGCATGAGCTATGCTGGTCATGAATGCACTATTCAGTTGTCCTCGCATGACACTCCTCCAACATACCAACCATCGTCTCTTTCCCACACACACAAACGCATCCCATGCACAGACAAACACACACACACACACACACACACACACACACATGTGCATACTAGTCCCACATAGCCAACTCCTATTCCTGCCTGCTTACATGACACTACATGCACACACACACACACACACACACACACACACACACACACACACACACACACACACACACACTCACACACACACACACACACACACACACACACACACACACACACACACACACACACACACACACACACACACACACACACACACACACACACGTGCATACTAGTCCCACATAGCCAACACATATTCCTGCCTGCTTACATGACACTACATGCACACACACACACACACACACACACACACACACACACACACACACACACACACACACACACACACACACACACACACACACACACACACACACACACACACACACACACAACACAACACATACACACATACAGTACTAACACTCACATACCAGTAGGTTTCAATGCACGAAAAGGCTCAATAGTCTTGTTGTAGTTGCCAATTGGCCGAGGGTCATTGGTTTGATTACCAATCACCATGCAAACAGATGTATCTTCATACAAGCCAACACTGCGACATGATCCAGCAGGGGTATTGTCATTGGGAAGGGTTTGACAGAATGACACATATACTGTACAGTTGTCATCCCTATTTGGCACGAACCCCGGACATTGTGACGTGTTGCTAATAGCAACCTCCCAGTATGGCGGCCTACAAGATGAATGTCATAATGATAAATATGTCTGTTATAACAGTTAAGCATAAACGTTGTTACATAGCTGCTACCCTACAACACACACTTAGCTGCTACCCTACAACACACACACTTAGCTGTTACCCAAACACACACACTTAGCTGCTATCCTAACACATACACTTAGCTGCTACCCTACTTAGCTGCTACTCCAACACACACACTTAGCTGTTACCCTACCGCACACCCTAACACACACACACTTAGCTGCTACCCCAACACACACACTTAGCTGCTACCCTAACACACACACTTAGCTGCTACCCAAACACACACACTTAGCTGCTATCCTAACACATACACTTAGCTGCTACCCAAACACACACACTTAGCTGCTACCCTAACACACACACTTAGCTGCTACCCCAACACACACACACTTAGCTGCTACCCTAACACACACACTTAGCTGCTACCCCAACACACACACTTAGCTGCTACCCTACCGCACACCCTAACACACACACTTAGCTGCTACCCCAACACACACACACTTAGCTGCTACTCCAACATACACACTTAGCTGTTACCCTAACATACACACTTAGCTGCTACCCTAACACACACACTTAGCTGCTACCCCAACACACACACACTTAGCTGCTACCCCAACACACACACACTTAGCTGCTACCCTAACACACACACTTAGCTGCTACCCTAACACACACACTTAGCTGCTACCCTAACACACACACTTAGCTGCTACCCTAACACACACACTTAGCTGCTACCCCAACACACACACTTAGCTGCTACCCTAACACACACACTTAGCTGCTACCCCAACACACACACTTAGCTGCTACCCCAACACACACACTTAGCTGCTACCCTAACACACACACTTAGCTGCTACCCTAACACACACACTTAGCTGCTACCCTAACATACACACTTAGCTGCTACCCTAACACACACACTTAGCTGCTACCCTAACACACACACACTTAGCTGCTACCCCAACACACACACTTAGCTGCTACCCAACACACACACTTAGCTGCTACCCTACTTAGCTGCTACCTTAACACACACACACTTAGCTGCTACCCCAACACACACACACACTTAGCTGCTACCCTAACACACGCACTTAGCTGCTACCCCAACACACACACACTTAGCTGCTACCCTATTAAACACACACACTTAGCTGCTACCCTATTAAACACACACACTTAGCTGCTACCCCAACACACACACTTAGCTGCTACCCTATTAAACACACACACTTAGCTGCTACCCTACCACACACCCTAACACACACACTTAGCTGCTACCCTATTAAACACACACACTTAGCTGCTACCCTAACACACACACTTAGCTGCTACCCTAACACACACACTTAGCTGCTACCCCAACACACACACTTAGCTGCTACCCTACCACACACACACATAACTGCTAGCATACCAATATGGCACTAAGGTAAAGGAGGCGAGCTCCAAACGGGAAAGGGTTCCGCCTTGTACCTACTGCGTGCAGCCCTAGGTCTAGACGGACTGGAGGCTCACGTACATACACGGGGTATTGACCTCACGTGACACGCCTCCAACCACCCCAGGCTTGTTCAGTTTGTTTGGCACCAGTGTCGTGGTCTCTACTCAAGCGATTGCAAAGACAACAAGTTTGCAGACTATACACACGGAGCCAGCTGCAGACGCATTTAAATTCTCTGCAAACACTAATACACACAGATTCAGGCCACGAGCGAACAACAGTCCTTCCCTGCGTGTGATACAGTCCCTCAAACTCACTTTCTAAGGGTGTTGATATCGTATCCACCCTGCAGTTCGCACAACTTCGCTACCTGGGCCTCTGTCGTGCCCATAAACACAGCAAACGCAAGGAGCACCGATAGCACGTAGGACGACATTTTGTCCAGTTAGGCGCCTGGGGCTTATAATGAAAAATCTATGCAGTTATACAATCACGTGCGTAAACTAGTCGCTTAGCATGATTGACCAAGTAGATGAGACAATGCATGCTAAGATGTCCACACCTATAATGTACTGCAAAGAACTAGTCTATGCTTACATCTACAAAACAAGCTGTTACGGCTGTTGACTGCCACGACCAAGGTCCTTTATCTCTATGACAGCGCGTCATACTGGGATTTGGACCTGCCCTGGCCACCCAGAGGGGAACCAGTAGGACTAAAGTAGAAGCAAGTCACCAGATGAAAAGAAAAGCGCACTCCATCCTGCAGGAGTATAGAGAACAGAGGAGAGAAAAGGACAACGACACCAATAATATAAGACAGCATACTTTGATATGGTCTGTATCTGTCCACTGGGGCACACCTAGGCAGGTCTGGTACCACCAGCTGCCCTTCCTGCTCACCTATCAAGCATGCACAAACTGATATACATTAGCATCGTGACAGAAGAGTGGTTGGCCCAATGTCCTATATACCATGTATGCAGGGTGTCTTCAATGCTGGTTGGGTACAAGGACATCATATTGGAACATATGTGCAAACACACACACACACACACACACACACACACACACACACACACACACACACACACACACACACACACACACACACACACACACACACACACACACACACACACACACACACACACAGGTGCACATACTAAAAGCAGCCTCAATACCGTGTCTTCTATCATCTCTCCCTCTGTGTGTACATGTGTATGTGTTACAAAATCCCTCTCATATTAAGAGTAATGTTAGATGCAATTGTTTAAAGTGGCTATGGTGCCACAGTAGATCAACCTGCATGATTCAATTTGGTACACTTTTACATTCATCATTTTTCGGAACCATTCTGTACCAAACCAGAGGCTTCTGGAATATTTAGTTAGTGTAAAGAGGTACAGTGAAAACTATCGATAGCCACCTGTGGGCTATACAATAACTGGCCTTAATAGAGAGGTGGCTGCATTACAGAGGTCTACCAATGTTTTAGTGCTATAATGTGCTATTTGGGTCCAGGGAGGCTGGCTGGTTTAGAGAGGTGGCTGTCTTGTGACCATCTTAGACAGGTTTCTCTGTATAAGACCCACCACCTCCTGCATGTGCACAGTACATTCAGGTACACAGTGTCTACACATGTCCATAGGTCTCTAACTTCACTACAGTGGAAGCACTGAGTTAGGCAGCCATCCTTCTAAAACAGCCAGCCTCCCTGACCCCAAATAGCACTAAAACATTGCAGTCTACCTCTGTAAAGCAGCTACCTCTCTGTAAAGTTCAGTCAGAACTGACCCATGCATAGGTGGCTGTCATACAGGTCCTACTGTATACACCTGACACCAGCACAGTACCATGTCCAGTCAATAATAAGCCATAGTGTCACATTTATTGGTGCCCATTACATATGATGTTTGCTGGGATAGGTGGTCTCTACAGCATGCGAAGCTGCAAGGGCCAAAGCATGTTAGTGCCATCTCACCAGGAGGAGATATGGGAATCCAACCCAGAAGGCATAGTTAGGGAATACATCCCTTGCAGAGCGCTTCCCCAAGGCCAGATTGATTACAGACCCAATGATGAGGTAGGCAGCTATAGCAACAAGGAGCCTACAGATACAAGAGACAGAGATACAAGCCGTAACCATAAACATGATAGGAATGTAATCACTCTACTCCAGTTGAAGAATCTTCAAATGGAAGTACTCACTGTATCCCACAAAAAGACTACAATTATATGTATGCAAATGTGCAACACAGGTACACTGAAAGGAGCTACATGGGGATTGAGATCAAATTACTGTGGAATCCTCCCAAGACACCTTCTGCTTTAGCTTGATTCTTCTTTGGACAATCGAGCACACCATGAACACTTGTCAAATTCAATACAACGTTTCGCCCATCATGGGCTTCGTCAGGCATACAAGAAGAATCAAGCTATTACCTACCCAGCATGCCTAATAACTTCCATGAAAGACACCTTCTGCTTTGCTACATGAAGTTGTGTACAAAAGCACCTTTAATGAGGGCACCTCTCTAATCAGGACATTGGTGTCCCAAATTGTCCCAACTGGTCTGGAATAGAGAGGTTTCACTGTACCTAACACACCTCAATAACTCTAAACTGGCAACATTAGTTAAGTGTGAATATTGTAAAGCACACCAAGACACTGTCAGATGTAAGGATAGAGAACAAATGTTATAGGATTTCTTTTAAACTGTAATCCAGCACAGTCATTTCCATGTAATGCTGAGTGACACTGCTTCAACCTTCTTTCATGGTTTCTCAAACCATATCTGCCAGTATACAGGATGGGTTCATTCTTGGAGGTGTTACACAATCCCTACATTAGTATGCTAGTTCCACTTCTTATGGAGTGCACATGATCAGAATCACGGAACGATCTTGGAAATGGACAGGTGATTAGCACAGATATGCAATTTGATATGCTATGACCTCAGGATAGTGATGTAGGTACTCATTTACGCTGGAGCAGGTGTCAGCTAGCACCTACATGCGTCTTCCACTACAACTTGTACACTACAACAGCACACATGGAAATCATTTCATGAAGTTGGAGAAGGAGCCTCAACTGAAGTGCAAAGTTGCACTACTTGTGTCTGTTACATTGCATAACTTACACGGCAATGAGGACAAATCCAACTATTCCTGGGTCAGTCTGAGCGGGGACTGGCAAACAGGCACCCTTATATGCAACATTCATAACAAACTGCAGTAGAGAGCGATAATTATATACAAGAATTTTCATATAATGATATAATATGGTGTTGGTGTGGTAGCGTACTGTGACACTTTAAGCCCATATGGTAATGCTGCAGTGAAACCTGTCTAAAGGCCTGTCCACACTTGTCCATGAATCTGCGTTGAATGTGCATCCATTTTCGCTATGATGCACATCCAAACATCCACATGTAATGTGCATTCAGGCTTGATGCACATTTGATTTGGATCCAGCCAAACCACCTCTCAAGGTGGTTTCAATCCAGTTTGGTCCTTCGAACCGGTTTCGCAAGTAAGGCACATGACCAAAAACATGAGCATGTGATTTGTTCCAAGAAGCCAAGCATGCATGTTCGAACGAAAGGCGCTAAACAAAAGAACAGCAAACAAATGTGGCATTTGGCCGCTCAATAATGGCTAGAGCTGGCTGAAGTGTGGAACCAGATGAAATCAGTGACTAGCATGTGGGGACAAATGAAGGCGCATGAGCGAAGTTAACTGAGCGATTTCGAGTAAACACTGCCAAATCAGGAATACCTAGGGGAGTGCACGCCTGTCAGCAAGGTAGAACTGAGTCAATGGACAGATAACTACTTTCAACTGTTTACTGGTCATGTGATTGTACTTCAATATCGTTAAAAAGCTGCGAACTTTGAAAAGAAGTATAGACATGATCAACTCAGTTCCAATCTGCATTCCAGCATTGACAGAATGCACATCAAATGCACATCAGGTGTGGACACACCTTAAGATGGTCACTGTGTTAGGCAGCCACCTCTCTAAAACAGCTAGCCTCCCTGGTCCCAAATTGCACTAAAACATTGCAATCTACTTCTGTAAAGCAAGCACCTCTCTATAAGAGCCAGTTACAACTGGCCTACAGGTGGTTGTCTTAGACAGGTTTCCCTGTAGTATCATGTGTTTTGCTACAGTAAATATGTGTAACCTACACACATCTTCCAATATCTAATATGCTTGATATATAAAGCAGAGTTAAGATTAAAACAGGCCATGTGCCACCAGCTGGCAGACGCATACAAGGAACTTGTACTGAACACTGTAAGACTTAGCCATGCAACTTACCCAGCATGGTTCAAACAAATCAAAGTTAGCACTCAACAAGAACTTGGTGACATCATGATTAGTAGTAGTAGACCAGTCTGCCGCTGGGTCACAGCGGAACTGGATGAACGATGTGGTCTGATTACACACAGACTTAAAGCTATTGCCTTCAGCAGATTGTGACTCGAACCCAGTCTTGCCATCCTCTGTAAATGTATACAACAAAGTAAGTACAGACAGCAGTCAATGAGCAGGTACAGAAGTAGAGCACACCACCTATTTAACAGATGTGGACAATAATAAAAATAGCCACATCTATTTACGAAAGTCAGTAATGTTTGCTTGTTTGGGTGGATGTTTGCTTCCTTCTGGAGGAAAGCAGGCCTAGAATGAAGCACATCAAAGGTGTACAGGCCAAGGCAAACAATGTTCGCAGTACATGTGTCTCTGAGAGGATCACACAGGTCAGGAGGTACCATAGCAGTACACCCATCCTCCTGGTCTCTCAGAGCTGTTCTTTAGTTTCCAATTTTTCCCTTGCAGCTGACTGCCATGATTGTTAGAAGCCTGTCCGGCTAGTCCTCTCGCAAGTGACATTTAATTATCATTCCTTTTATCTTCCAGTTATTGGTTGAACCAATTTACTGTCATCCAATGATGTAACCTGTTAAAATGAAACTCCATAATATTTAGCATGTGGCTTGCCAGCAGGTGCAATGTCATACCAGAAAGGCTAACATATATAAGTGGGTACTTTGCTAGCACACAATATTATTAACACAATACATACAGTCACACAATTATCTGACAAAAGAATGCAAATTACTGTACATTTGTGGGCACATGCCAAGAACAAAATTATATGAATTACAGTGGAGCCTGTGTTGGCAGTCACCTGAGGTAGCCCAGCATAAGCCAGTCAGTAGGGAAAGTCCTTGAACTTGTACTGATTAGTGTGCATTATTAACCTGTTACAGTACTAATGGTCACCCTGTATTACGTTAAACGGTAGAGTATATACGGAACACAGTACACCTGTTAACAGCAGTCAGCAAAGTTGTTCACTACAACAAGAGGGCCATGGGCTTCTCTGAATCCGACGCTGCCGCCTTTCCTGAGGAAAAAGAACACTGTCTGGCTGACTTTCTTAAGAATGTGTCCTACCGTGTAACCATCTTTCATAATGACCACAGCGAAAGTGTCTTGGGGCTTGGTAAGTTTGTAGTTAACCTCTGTGTTTCTCTTATATTTGGCAATGAAATGCTTTTCTATATGAGCTCCACTAATGTAGGAAGGCCACTCATAGCAGGAGCCTTCGCTGACGACTTGACTAGCCATTCACCAGCAATTTAACCACATTGCCATTACTGTTAAGGATCATGCATTGCTTACTAGTCACTTAAATGAAGCTTGTGCTATTTCACCATTTAATATAACTACACTGAGTACTCAAATTTGATGCAAACTCAATAAGCAGCCCACCTCCATATAACAGCCACTTGGTCAGGTCCCAAGGGTGACCATCTTATACAGGTTCCACTGTATGAAATAGCCCAAAGGATACCCCACAAGCAGGATTTAAGGTAGGACCAGAGTTTACAATTGAAAAATGGCCGTAACTCACTAAGTATACAGGCAAAGCAAAATCACTGTGTACATAGCTTTACTAACCTACTTCGAGTGTACCAACTTTCATGTGGCAAAGAGACTCGAGCACAATACAGCACAACGGTTAAAAAAGGGAGAACTATCCCGATATTCAGGAATTTCTTCTTCAAGGAACGTGGTAGAAATGTCTAGTTTACAGCATCAGGAATCATACTGCAGTAGCTAAGTTTTCCAGGCAGGCCAACAGTAGAGCTCCTTTACAGAATCAGCTAGTGGCGCTTTCCGTTTTCACTCCAACCTCGTAGAAAGTGGCATATTTCTGATGGCACACGTGCTGGAATGTCAGCCTTCCCGAAGAAATAGCAAATGCCTTTCAACTAGCTAGAAACCATGTTTTGGAATCACAGTCTATTCCTGCATGGAGTTACGCTTTGCAGTAGTCATCGTGTGAAATCATCAGCTGTAAAAAAGAGTCCAAATCGTGTCAAAACGCATATGACGACTCACCGTGAACCCAACAGCACATCCACTCCAGCCATCTTTCAAGCAATAGGAAATGGTGACGTAGCGTGGATTGCGCAAAGCTACATGTTGGAATCGTCTCCAAAGACAGTATGGTCCATTGGTTACGGTCCACTGTCAGTATACGCATCCCTCTGTCTCCACCTCCTCCTCCACTTGTTCCTTCGCCATCTCCTTACTTTCTTGTTTGTGCCCCAGAAAATGGCGTCAGCTACTATTGGCATCAATTTCACCTGAGTGATTCTGATGGACTCCACTTGAGGATGGAAATTGCGAAATTAAAACCGCGAAATGTTTGGTTTTGAACAAAATCGCAAAATTTTCTTCCGCGAATTTTTCCCGCTATACAGTATGTGGAGGTTCTGAAGCATTCTTGTTTGCCTATCCTATGCATGCTGAGCTGCTAGTGTAATGTGTTCATGGCAAGGAAGCATAACATTCCTGTCCAAGACATCTACAATAAGTAAACACCAAAAACTGCAGGGATTTTTATATTCCCACCGTATGTTAATAACAGGAAACAAATAAACTGTTATTGTTGGAGCCACCACCATCTCTACACAGCCATCATCACTGTGCCATCGGATAAGGACAGTAGTGTGTGTATACACTAGGAAGGCAAACGTACCAACTTGGAGAGTCTTAAATGGCACCAATTGTGGCAGATATTGTCCAAAAGTGGATGTTGTCTGGTTGTCCAGTTTTCTATCAACAACCGCACAAATTGAGGCGTCTTTAGAGTTCTGGAGTTCCATATCAACCACTCTACAAAAGCCTGCAGGAACAGTGTTATTGATTGGCAGCACTTGACAGAAGGATAGATACATGAAGCATTCCTTGTTGACGCCTGGTTTGAAATTTGGACACTGAAACTTGCTGTCCACTCGAACTGTCCAGTATGGAACACTGCACACAAGGTAAACCAAACACAAAAGTAAGCAAGCAAATTCAGATTAAAGAGGTGGGTTGAACTTCTATAATTATTGTTTGTTTCTAATTATATATAATTATTGTAGTACAATAGATGTACGTTATTTACAGTTCATAAACAGAAATTAAAAGAAACATGATACAACAGCTTATGCATGTACAGTGAAAACCCTGTAATCCGCCACAATTGGGAGTTTCGAATTTGTGGTGGATTAATGAGGTTGGCGGATTAATGAGGTAAAACTCAAAGTACATGTACTAATTTGTTCTTTGGAAACTCAGGCAGATTTGCGGGTTTGGCAGATTAGGGGGGGGATTACAGGGGTTTCACTGTAAACACAACAGATAGAGAAATATAGTTCAATATGCATAAGCAACAGAAATTACTACTAAAATTAATTAGAATTAAGGGTTAAACAAACAACAAACTTCAAAGTTTAATATTCATTGTTTGCAACAAATGAATAGTCGAATATTCTTTCAGCCGGAAGGGATAACCAAATATGGCAGTCAGCTGTGTAGTGACTACCGGAAGTAGGGGGAGAAAGCCAGGGGAAGTAAAGAAAAAGCACGTGCATTTGACCTGAAGAAAGCACTTTGCAGCTGTCTCCCCGTAATAAGTGAGAGCTGTATATGTAGCACGTCATTGTGTACATATCAACTGATTCATTGAACGAGGTTTTGAGGTATTATACAGAGGCTACCATACATCGCAAAATTTTTGCAATCAATAATTTTTGTGAATTTCGAGAATGAAGCAAATTCGCAAAAATTCCTATTGCAAATTTTATATGCATACAATATACATGGTATTAGAATAAATTGTGTGTGCACGTGATGTCATAAAAATTGGCGGATCAACAAATGGCATTACAGCTCTTTCATTTGCTTGATTTCAGAAGTGATTGCTCCTACTATTTACACCAAAAGGGCTTTAATGTCCACCTTGTAGCGTCTCCTTAGCAAAATGTTTATTTTTGAAAATTTCTGACACCCCATTTTGGCAGCAATTCACGAAATGTTTAGGTTGCAATATACGGTATTTTTATGGCGTCAGTTGTCTGTGGCTCCGAACAGCAAAAATGTACATTTGAAGTGGATTCATGGCAACAGTGAACGGCAACCTTTTCCTGGTTCATGAGGTTCCTGTGTGACCATTGTGTAAACCAGGTGTCCTGAGTTGACTGTAACGGATATATTTATACATACACTTGCACTGTATATACAAAACCCGAGGGGCCAGACGATAGGCCATTGAGATTACTCGCCTCACTTTACAGCTCAGCAATAATTACATATATCCATATTGCTTGCTATACTTGCACCCTTTGAAATGAAACTGTTTAGGACCTTCACTTCATAGGCACTTAAAAGGCACTGTTTGCTTCCTTTTTTGTGATTGCTACTGTCAGTTCTGTACATCTAGTTTCAATGCTTCTTCCAAAGGTTTTAACCCAACCTCTATTTGAGCCCAGCTTCTATTAAAATTCATACACAACAGACTGATCCTTATCCATGTTTCCTATATAAAATCTGTACCAACAAATGGCAGCCTATCGAGTTCTGCATATGCTGAGCTCATTCTAGAAGGCGCAAGTTGCGAGAAGTTGCCAATCTCACAATTTGGTCTGGTCCAGAAATAGCCATCTCCCTCACAGCGGCTTGGCTATTCTGCACATGCAACATACCTTCAGTTTGTGAAAGAAGTACGTAGCACAATTTCTCTTGGACATTTCTACTACAGCAGGGACTACTACCGGTCACCACACAACACACTGTGATTGATTCACACCTCCAGCATGCACCTCTGAAACCGAAGAGTTCCAGCATGTGGATTTCAGATTCAACATTAATTTTAGTACATTACTGCACTACAGTTGTATGGGCATGTCAACAATATAAATGTACCAATAAAGGTAGCAGTAAAGTTGTACTACACACATTTCTGTAATTTTGACTAATGTTAGGCACCCATTGTCATGGTAATGCTTTTTTAAACTTGCATGTTGTGTAATCAGCTACATACACTCCAACCACAAGCCAAATCTGGTGTCCATGGAATGCACCAATTACAAATTACAGGTAGTTATATTTACAAACTCCTGGGGGCATTTACTGGCAGGCATTATAGCACACCAATAAGATCCTAGGTAATGATACCATTGCGTTGGGAGAGATTGCAAGATGGTAATTGGCAGCTGGTACCTAGACCATAAAATGTTCAAGCATAGCTAGCTATACGTATCTTGGACAGTGCCTTCTCTTTCACACACCTTCTCAGAGTATTTATGTCATATCCGCCTTGTAGATCACAGAGTTTGGCTTGTCCTTCAACACTCTGTACAACACACAGGCAAAGAACTGCCGTGAATACTACCCCAAAGCAGGTTCCGCCCTCCATGCGCATCTTCCCCGAACAGAACATGTGTACCGGTCACGTGTTGAAGGGTACTCGCCCATAGGCGTTTGCGCGTTCACTATGCAGTGTCACACAACCTCAGATCGGCGTCTGTTTCGACCTGCTGTGCCGTAAGCATGCAGGGCTGGCGCTTGCAAGCATATACTAGGCAGCTGATAATCATCAGTGGGGCGAGCCTGAGCAAGGAATAAAGCAATAACATCGCACACACTCAGCAGACTGCAGAGATTGTGGCTGCAGCCAGGTAATGCCTCACAGCAAGTGATACATTGCGCCACCTCCAGTTTAGATAGGTGTCTATGCAAGGCACCCATTTTGTGACGAACCACAGGCTGTTCAAGCAGTGAAGGTTGCGGCTGCACGCGACGTTGTGCTCTATGCCTTTCTCTGTCACGGTCTAATCGTGCTTCTGTCTCTGCAACAGTTTCAGCAGCACGTCGTTCGGTCTGGGCAGCACTTATTTGCAGCAGTCGGGCCTGTCTCTGGTCTACACTTTCTGCAGAGCGTCGTGCCCTCTGGACAGCACTTAACTGCTGCAGGCGGGCCTGTGTCGCATCAGCAGTTGCGTTGGCCACTCGGATAGCGCGCCTGGCCTTGCCCCGTTCTCTTCGCACTCTCAACCGTTCTTCTCTGCGTTCAGGTGTTTCGGAGGCACGTTTGTCTCTCTCCCGCTCTCTCCTCCGCCGTAGGCGCTCCGCGTGGGCCGGATCCATGTCGTCGTCCCTGAAACATGTACACGGTAAGACGTGCCCGGCAGGTCCGGTGTCACAGTTTATTTTACCCCCCGTATAAAGTATCCCCCCGGGTAACCGAAGGTTGGTTAAACGACACAGTAATGCTGATAGACGCTAGTAAAATGCACCCTGCTGCAGGATGAGACTTACCCGTGACTACCAGAAGAGACTGTTAGGTGACGATATCTGCGAACCTTGCACTTCCTTTGCAGTCCTTGCAGAAGACCACAGCAATCTTGTTAACTGACGACCGCGGTGAGGTTTTTGTCCTTCTACCATGGCTGGGATGCTTGTATAGTCCTCTGGGTTCTCGAAGAATGTCAAGAGGGCACTACTACAACGAGCAGAAGTGCTTGATTAGCAGCCAGGCGTGCAGTTTCGCAAACTGGTGGACATCGATGTGCGTGTAATCGACGCTACAGCCTGAGCATGTGAGGAGCATGAAACTGTCTGAATCTTAGCTACTGCTTGTCAAAGCAGGGTTGATGGATGTCAGAACAACCCCTCGAGGTGAAACACACCAAAAAGAGTTAAGAAATACTCAGAAATTCGAAGTCGGGGGATAAAGTATCCTAGTTTATTTTACCCGGGGGGGATACAAAATTGGGGGGATGAAATAAACCGTGACACCGGTACAAACAGACAAAGTCGCCGTTTATCTCCTAACTGTGGGGCTCGCTCAGGCTCGCCCCAATTATATAAGAATGCAACTGCGCTGGTCAGGCAAGGGCAGATCCAGGGGTGTGCCCAATGTTTCCAGAAACTGGTTTAGATTATCTCTGGCTAGGATTTCCAACTATCAGTCATACAGCTAACTAGCTAACCAATGGTAGAGCCACTCACTCTCCTCACCTCTGACTAGAATTCACACCATATAACCAACCAAGATAGCCACTCACTTTCCTTACCCTTGACTAGTAGTTTCCACTATCTACAGAACTAAACAACTGCATCGAAGCCATGTATCCATTCCCTATATTAAACGATCCTCCATTTTGAAATGATGACATCATCATTCTATAATGTCATAATTATGCAAGTGTGAAAGCTATTGATTAATGTCTGTAACCCACATCAAAATAATAGAGACATAATTATGCTGTAATAACAATGAACTTAATTAATGTAAAACTAACATTAAATTTACATGAAAATAATAATGATCAAAAAATGAATAAATAATAGCAAGCAATCAAACAATCAAACTATGTTCAAAGTCAAAATGCAATTCAATACCCATCCCCTTCCTCAAGGGACCCATGGACTCGGGAGAGAGTGAAAGTAATTATAACTAACTAGACGAATGCAGAGCATTGTGGGGCGAGCCTGAGCAGTGCATGTGCAATTCCTTTGGCTGCGATCAGCAGCAAGCGACTGCAATCAAGAACGGCAGCACACACAATGTCTTAGACTAGCTACTGCTAGCACAATGAATTCATGTGCAAAGCACAACATCGTAAGGAAAAGCTTGAATATATGGTAAGCATTGGTGCTGTGCAGCCATGTGAAGATGGAAACGTGCCTGGTGCATAGAATGCTAGATAACATTGAGCTAGGGTACGGGCGGTAAGCACCCAACGTTTCGTTCGCGTAGTGTACCTCGCGCTCGAAAGAGAAGGTAGTCGCTGCACCTATGAACTTGCTTTTCTGTGCACGAGCGACAAAGCCGATTGTGGTCACTGGTGCCAAGTGTGCACAAGACACCGCGGGCTGGTGAACGCCACAGCCTAGGGCTACAATCAACACTACGGGCCGGCGGACGGCGCAGCATAGGTGCGCAATCAACACTAGGTAACAGAGTGCGGCCATCTTGCACGGCTAAATGGGAATCGCCAGCTAACGCGTCAGTGTGGGGCTCGCTCAGGCTCGCCCCAATAACAGTTTCCTGTAGGGCTTGTTACTTTGCCATGGGATTTCTGTTATGGCAACATATTACACTGCAATTCTCATGTGATCCCCTCATGGTAAAGCAGTTAACTTTCCAGGAAGCCTTGAAAACTATATGCAAATGAAATGCCATCCTCGCACACTCTCGATTCTGAACTAGTGCTATGGTCTCAGCTGTGGGATAACAAGTGGGATGAGCACTGGAAGGTACTAATACAGCTGCACCTTGAAGCCACTGGTAGCGAGCACATAGGCATAACTTTGCATCTAAAGAAAATGTATGAAAAACTGTTGCTTTGCCAAACACCATTGCTTCTACCCTGATGGTAACAGAGCCAGAAAGTTTCTCAAATATCTATCATCTTCTCAGCATTTTAACAGACTACCAGCCACAACATGTGAAGTAAAACACTGTTTTCTTCATTACATCTTAAAACATACCTACGTATATAGCACAATGGGGAGGACATGCAGACATAAAAGACTAGCTAGCACTTGTACACTTTCACCAACACATCACTATAGAAAATGACATTGATGCACTAGTGAAAGACTTTGCTACCACCGTCAAATGAGGTTAGCTATAACATTTCTGAACATTGATTCTTTGCGTAATTGCAAAACTGCACTTTAAAATGTGGCATTTATGTTGGTTGATATGCTATAACTTGCAACGTGTACGTAGTAGTGATATTATATGGTATAGCTATACTCTATATGGAAACTAGTCACAAGAGTTTCTAGATCGGCCATTGTCAGGCATGCTGTTACAGTAACAGATTGAGGGATTACTCTTGAGTATGTACATGTATGCACACAAGCTACAGCTGGCCACAATTTAATTATTGTCCTTTGCTAATGTTCCATTGGCTTCAGCTATATTATTCTGCATGCATGGCTGTATTTCCACTGATCCTGTCTGATCAACTTGTAGCTATACTGGTCAAATGCAAGGCATTGTGGGGGTGAGCATGAAGGTTATTTTGTTTTTGTCCTCAAAGGTTGTATTTTTCATTATTATCAAGAACATACATGCACACATGCATACAATTGCAATCAGGATTTAGTTAGAAATTAGTTGTAGTGCATTCTGTCATAATAATATTGCCGGCCGGCAGACGGGTGGGGTCTGGGTACGATCGAGACTATAGCCAAATGATTGGCCAAAATGGCAAAGGCTGAATGGCCAAATGGCTTGACGTCACTATTAGTTTTGCTGCTTGCTAGTAAGTCACACCTATTGTTCAGTATTGGCATTTGCTGTGACGTCACGTCATTTGCCATTTTGGCCAAGCATTCTGAAATCAACTGTACATCTGAACAGCCGGGAACTGGCAGCCGCAGTGTGCTAAATATTGCCCAGGCAACTCCAGCAATATAGCCAGCTAAGCAGCAGGTCTATGCCACACTGCTTACCTGCCCCTTTGCCTCTCAGGCTTCCTTCCAATTCCTCACCAGCCCCTCTCCAGTCACCATGTCTACCGTCAGACTATGCCTATAGGTGAACCATACAATAGCCAGCAAGAGTAAGAGAACTTAACTATCAAAACAACAGCACACCTACCACCTGGCCCATACAGTCCTTGTATGGCCACTCCGTCCATTTAACCCTCACTATCCTGGCAGTCACCTGTCCAGCAGAAGAGTAAGGTGTGTGAAACTCTAAAAGCCAGCACTAGAGACTGCGTAATTGCAATTGTGCAAGAGACAAAAGTAGCCCGTCACAGAGGTGGCTGTAGCAAACAAGCGTAAGAGACCTTAACTATATGAAAGGAGCAGCACACTTCGCACCTGGTCCGTGCAGTCCTTGTAGAGGCAACCGGCCAAAACTTTAGAAGTCGGCCTTGCAGACCACTGATTCCACTAGAAGAGACAGCATCCAAGCACCCACTGACCCAAAACTATTGCCCAATGCGACCAACCTACCATATATGGTAAGGTATTGCACAAGTATGACATACCAAGAAGTATTGCCCAATGCTAAGTACCATATATGGTAAACTATTGTGCAACCGCGACATACCAAAAACTATTGCGCAACTGCGACATACCAAAAACTATTGTACAACCGCAACATACCAAAAACTATTGCACAACCACGACGAACCAAAAACTATTGCACAACCGCAACATACCAAAACTTCTGGTTTCACACTACCCAGAAGAGAGGGGCTTCACTTTGCTCGCCCCAATTAATGGATGTGTGACATCATGTGATGGATGAATGACACAATGGCAATGAAAAACGAATACAAAGTAATTATTTTTTCTTAATTTAATATATAGTAACTACATGATGAGATTATAGCTAGCTACATAGCTAAGCAAATGCCCTTATATTGACAATGTAGGAATTGTGTTATAAACAAAGTTATACTTAACTACTAATATATAGCTAATGCTAGCTGTTTCACCATCTATAGCTACACGCCACGGCACATGTTAATCATGTTCCTCTTGTTCTCCCTCCTATCCCAGTGGATTGATGCCCTGCCCTAGATATCATCCGCTCTAGCACGAGTGGAACTGGCAGCTGGGGTGGGCACCTTAACACAGGCACCTTTGTAGGCAAAATTCATTACAAACTGTAGAAATTGAAAGAAAGTGAATGAAACTCAAACAAACAGATGAACAAGTCAGTGACACAATCAACACAGTACAGTAACTCACTGCTTAGTGACTTGTACATTGGAACCTGTCTAAGATGGTCACTGTGTAATACATGTCAGCCACCTCTCTAAACCAGCCAGCCTCTCTGGCCCCAAAGAGCACTAAAGCATTACAATCTACCTCTGTAGAGCAGCCACCTCTCCATAAAGGTCAGTTAGAGCTGGCTCGAAGGTGGCTGTCTTAGACAGGTTTCACTGTACAAACAAAGCATTAATTTGTTGGAAGGGGTTCCATTACACACTAATTCAGCAATTTGTCTTGTGGCCATGAAATTGCATGCTTCTAGGGCCCCATTATAGTGAACTACATAGTACATGAGCTCAGTCAAGTCTGTAGGAGGAGCTGCATACCTTGAGCCACTATACCATACATATACACAAGACATACCGTAATCAATGCTGTAGAGGCTCAGTTGTGCTGATAATCCATTGGTACTGAATTCTTGAGCAGGACACAATTGTTAATGATAAATCAAATTCAGAACATTTTGACCTGGAGGGCTTTGTCAACTGCATACAAAATAAGTAGTGAGGTGAGAGGTGGCAACTTACATGCCACCTCTCGCCTTACTCCTTATCCTGTACGGAGTTGACAAAGCCCTCTGGGCCAAAATGTCCTGCATTTGATTTATCAGTAACAGTTGTGTCTTGCTCAAGAATTTGGTACTAGTACATATTGCAATTGTACAATGGATTTTTCCAGTGGTAGTCAGCATCTCTGGTCATCTGCTGGATCACGAAGCCTCAACCAGCTCTATGTTTAATACATTTGGTAACCATGCATGCAGACAAAGCTGGCTATATGTAAAACAGGCCAGGTGCCACCGGCTGACAGCAGAGCCACATACAGGGAACCTGCACTGAATACTGTAAGACACAGATATGCAACTTACCCAGCATGGTTCAAACACGTCAAAGCCAGCACTCAACAAGAACTTGGTGACATCGCGATTAGCAGACGACCAGTCTGCTGTTGGGTCACAGCGAAACTGGATGAATGACAATGTCTCAGCACACCCAGGGTTAAAGCCACTGCCTTCTCTAGATTCTGATTCAAACCCAGTCTTGTTATTCTCTGTAAATATATACAATGAAGTAAGTACAGACAGCAGTTATAAATGAGTAGGTGCAGCAGTAGAGCACACCATGCACTTAGGTAACAGATGTGTACAATAATATAGCCAAATCTATTCGTGTAACTCAGTAGTGTTTGCTTGTTTGGTTGGCTGTTCGCTATCTCTGCCTAAGGTAAATCAGGGCCTGCATGAAAACCTGCAGCTACGCAGATACAGCACCTCCTGTAGTAAAAGAAAATTATGATGATGATGATGATGAGGTGCCGAATCCAGCGTTCTACTCTGGCGGTGCGAGCCCTTGGTGCGGCGTCTGGTGGTAGATTGCCAGATCCGATTTGCAACACATACCACACGGTAGAATGCTGTACGTAGTTTGCGTAGAGTAGAGAACCACTTCTCTGTAGTTCAAGAGGATCCACACCTCGACAGAAATGGCGTCCATTTCACAATGTTAATTTAGCCAGCAATGTTTGTTTGCAAACATGCCGATGGGTTTGCACTTTAGTGCTTCATTATAGTTTGTTGTCCTCATGATGTTGAATGTGAGCCACTTGTCTACCACATTCCACTTGCACTACCCAGGGGGCAGAATAAACAAGGACAATTTCATTCTACAGAGTTTCTTTCTGAAAGAAACAAATCCTGAGGAGGTGTTGGTCTGTCTTAGTTTGCAGAATAGCCTATGTTTGTAACTGCCCACATACTTCGCCAAAATCCACTGTCAATGCAATTAGTGCCAATGTGGATGGTGTGAAGCATTTCTGTCTGTCTACCTTACACCAGCTGAGCTTCAAGCGTTAGTGCATGCTTATATGGCAATGGAGCATAACATCCCCGTCTCAGACTCTCAGATCTAGTTTACACTAACACTGCCGAGATTTCTATATTTCCACCATAATATTGTTAAGAGCAGGAAACAGATACACTGCTTGCATCTAGTATCGTGTAGCCAGACCACCATTTTGCTCTGAGGGCAGTGTCGAAGCAAAATGGAGGTCTGGCTACGTGAGACTAGCTTGCATCTGTAAGAGACACAAATTATAAAATGCTCTGAATGTCCACACATCAATTCTAATACCATTCAAGGCATGATTATTGGATACTGGCACTCACTAGTGACTATATGGTGGAGCCACTCTACACAACCATCATCACTGTGCCATCAGATAAGTACAGTATAGTGTGGGTATATACATTGGGATGGCAAACATACCAACTTGGAGAGGTCTAAATGGCACAAATTGTGGCAGATATTGTCCAAAGGTGAATGTTGTCTGGTTGTCCAGTTTTCCATCAACAACAGCACAAACTGAGGCGTCTGTAGGGTTCTTCAATTCTATATCCTTCCATCTACAAAAGCCTGCAGGAACAGTGTTATTGATTGGCAGACCTTGACAGAAGGATAGATACATGAAGCATTCCTTGTTGATGTTCGGGTTGAAATTTGGACACCGAAACTTGCTGTCCACTCGAACAAACCAGTATGGAACACTGCACACAAGGGACATAACCAAATATAAAGGCAAACAAGCAAACTCAGGCTAAGGAGGTAGATCAACTATATAGTACAGTAGCAAATGAGCATCTATATTGCAGGCTATAGACCTTTTTCAAAATGACATCATGGCTTCACGTGTGTTTCTGGTTGGCAAAAGGAACAATACGTATATAGGGTACAAGCTAGCTGCTTTAGTACTTTTCTTAGCATCTAGGGAGCTCTGAGTGGCTAGATATCACATTGACAGCCAGAAACAAATTCTTAAGACAGCGCACATGATATGTGATACTCACAGCCTCAGTGGACGTTTTGCCTAGAGAGGTGCTCTGGGAATCGCTGAGGAACGTGTCAAAGTTAGTGTCTTCTTGGACTGCAGGTCACTCTGGGGATGTTCAAATGATTGTTGGAGATAGGAAAGTAGTTGAAAATCTAGCCCTTGTACGTAAGAGGAGTACTGAAATGAATCAGTGCGCAACTGAATAGAATAGCTGGCTACAATTATTTTTCAATGAATGAAGTGCACCAGTGTCCTGGACAATATCAGTGTGATTGCAGCAGCTTGGTAACTGCTGCAATCATATGGAAACACATGCATAGGACACACACACGCACACAACACTACACTCCAAACACATGCCAGCCAAATACCGTGCATGAATACACGTTGACATGCCACGTACGTATACATGGGCATACCAATGACTACCATTGCTACTGCACATCTACAAGCCTGAAGTAGTACAACTGCCACTGTACTGCATGCTGCTACACCACACAAGAGTATGTAGCATGCACGTGTGCAAGGAGTTCCCTGGAAAATATGCTTGAGTGCAGTAAGCCATGTTCGATGGCAGGCTAGCTATACCAAGCAGAGAGTCACTCCTCCAGAGTGCGCATGGATTTCAGAAGGAATCGGCAGGTTGATGACCAATGAAATCACTACTAGAGCAGACTTATCATCATGTGTCCGTTTTTTTTTCTGACGTGTTCAGCTAGCAATCATGCTCCCTGCAAGCTGCAACCAGTTAAGTAGCTTTGCCACTGAAAATGTTTCCTTAGAAAGTGGCTTGGAGTTAACTGATCGTGACTATCCAGCTTCTCCACATCAATGTTCGACATTACAAGCCTCAATACAGGCTGCATGCACTCCATCATTGGTCCAAAGAGGCTTACAATCGTTCAGCAAACATAGCCCTGGAACAGCTTTTGACAGATTTTCCAGTGTTGTGCAATGTTGTGTGATGTTTTGTAGCGCCATTTCAAAAGGTCTATAAGAACGTTTTGTTTGCATAGGAGTATATCTGCCCTTTACTGTTCTCTTCTCTTGCTCTATGTCCCACTTCACACTACATGCACTCACTACCTGATGACGGCTGTAAACAAGAGCGACTTCTACATACACTGATTCCCAGTTAGCTAACACTACATGCATATTCACAATTTGAAACTGAAATAGAAAAGTACAATACTGAAATGAAACTGGAAACATCTTCACATAAAACTGATTTTGCACTGCACAGTGCACACATAGTAACACACTACCACCATTGCATTTGCTCATCCAGGGAAATTGCTGGACTTTATGAAGATGAGACCACATGCAGTCTTTAAGTGAGACAAGCAGTCAACACCATTCTAGTGTGCTCACATCAAATACAGCAAACAGCAAACAATAATAAAACTGGATGTCGGTAAGAGTAGCAGTAAGGGTTGGTTCTCCAATACCAGCTTCACAACAGGGTTGAAAACCTTGCCTTACCTTGCGGCAAGGTTTTCAACCCTGTTGTGAAGCTGGTATTGGAGAACCAAGCCTTTCTGATGCCTGAGCCAGCTGAGAAGCCCTCACTTCAGTAAGAGTAGCCTTAAGGCTAGTGGTTTATATAAGATTCCGTATCCGATTGTTGAACAAACACACAAATTGAGAAAAATTCAATAGAAGCTTCATCACTTCTATCACCAAACGGCCAGGGGAAGCTGTTGCCCGTAAATAGCTACACTATGTCGATTTGTAGACTATTTCCTCGTGCAGAGCTAGATCGCTATTTGGCAGCTCGTACTTATTATAAACTGGTCAAACACATTCAACTTGTTCAGTGCCTTTTCTTTCACACACCTTCTCAAGGTTTTTATGTCATATCCGCCTGCTAGGTCACAGATCTTGGCTTGTCCTTCAGCACTGCGCGCAACACACAGGCAAAGAACGGCGGTGAATAGCACCCCGGAGCAAGTTCCGCCTGCCATACGCATCTTCCTCCTGTGTACCCTTCACTGGTCGTGGTGCAAAGATATTCGCCCATAGGCGCTTGACATTATCATCGAAGCTACATGTTGTTTTAAGCCAAGGAACATGTATGCAAGACACATTGCAACTGCACAGTGGATTCTTCCTGTGGTATTCACCGTTTCTGGTCATTTGCTGGATCAACCGGCCTCAACTAGCTCCAAGTTTAATACATTTAA